>JAOYSI010013079.1:16917-27907 GCA_025775065.1 Hiodon alosoides | reverse complement strand
CAGTTTCAACGTAAGACAAGATATCGATGAATTTAGAAATGCAGCAATACCGACTAATGTCAGTACAACTCTGTGTTACGTCATCATATGGACTTGAAATGTATCATGCACGTAACTTACACCCACTAGAGGCGCTATAACGCCCAAGATAGAAAAGACGGCTAATTTGAACAGAATTGTTACGCTGTAAATACATACAAGTTCATTTTATAGTATGGTTAGGACAGTAATTTATTACTTGGCTAACTGAACCAATTCATGGTGGTGCTGCTCTTTTATGCAATACAGACCATGATGGACGATGGAAGGAGGAAGAGGAGGAGCCCGCTCATTGTTGCTTGCAGCTATATTCTTTTCTTAGGTTTACCTGCATATGTAAATAAATGTTAATAAAAAATAAAAATACACGCTAGTGTTGTACATTTGCATTGTAAGGAAGAAACCAAATGCTTAGTTCAAATGTATTGAGTGCGTTGTAATAGACAAACCGTTAGACAAATTTACTTCCAACTTGACTCCCACCACGACAAACAAATTCTAGAAAAGTTGGACAGAAAAAGCTGCTTTTATTAATTTCACATTTAATATGCATTTACCAGACGACACCATGTAGTGGTAGCAAAACAAGCAGAAAGTAAATTTTCTTAGGATGCAATATACATATTTAAAAAAAAAAAAAAAAAAAGTAAAAAAAAAAAATATTCAGAACGGAAGTCACAAAACTGCCATGAAAGCGGATGGAAGAAAGCTCTATGGCTTGGATTGGTCCGTTTACAGTAGGCAAAGCTGTGCCATTGGTCCAGGCTCAAGCCAATAGTAGGTCTCCTGTATATACATTTAAAAGGCAGGTCTTCAGTGCCCTTGCTGCCTCCAATTTCCAACAACTGACGACACACAGCAGGAAGCATCTAGAGACAGGGGAAGGGGGGAGGCAATCAGTCAGAGCATCCGCTGTTCCTTTTTCCCACAAACAACGTTTATTGTTGCAGATTTTCATTTCAAGAGGGAGAACCGTACACTATTTGGATGAATTCTAATTTACACAAAGTGACCAATTATATATATATATCAGTTATATTCCACATTTTTTGATGACTGGATTCAATGTTTACCAATTTTCTTTTCAAAAAAGATTTCTAGCAGAAAAACACAAGACATTGTGGTCAAATTACATTGTAATCGCGGTGTAATACGCACTCATTCCTCTTTTCAGAATAGTTTAGTTCCAGCGAAAGACAGAAAAATAAGATCAGAAAATGCATGCCAAGTTCCCCCCCCGAAATGGCAGCCCTAACTGCGAAATGAAGAAACCTCAGCCTCAGAGTTAAACCACTCTCAAACACGGAACACCGGCACCTTCTCGATGCACGGTCCGCTGCACAGAGCCAGAACCTCACTACGTTCCTACAACAGCGAAACCCCCCATCCAGCGTGCAAAGCACTGTGGGATACCGAGGAGTCCAGAACAACGGTGACGGACAGCACGGAAGGCATTCGTCTCCAGGGTAACGGGCAGCAGCTGCCCACTCTCACCATTTCTTGTTCCGAGGTTTCAGCTCCTCGGCAGCGTTTCGCAGGAAGATGTAGTTCTTTTTCTGGGGGTTGTAGTACTCGTGTCCCTGGGGGGGGGGGAACTCCAGTCAACTACAGTTAAGTAAGCAGTGTCGATCAGAACTACTACTGAACCATGGGGAACTGCTTCTGTAAAGCGTCCCCATTATCCCGTCCTAGCTGGAGCCGCATCTGGCCCCACCCTACCCCATGGCGGTACCTTGGACCAGTCGTAGCTGGAGGCGTAGGCAAAGATGTTGCCGTTGTTGTTAAAACAGCAGGCTGTAATGGGCTGGTCTAGCTGCTCAGAGGTCTTTAGCTTGGTCCGAGCATCTTTGTCCCAGAAGCTGAAGCGCCCATCTGAGCCAACGGTGGCTAGCGTCCCATGCACGGGGTGGAAGGAGATGGCATTTACCTGTCCCGGGGCGAGAGTAAGGGTCACAAACAAGAAAACCGTTTCCAAACTAACGTCAAAAAAGGAAAGGGTTTCCCTTTTAACTCACGGCGTAGATGTCCTGTGGAGTTGCTGTGTTTGTCCCATTGGACCGGTGGCACTTGAAAGTGAAGTTGTCCTTGGCTCTAAAAGAAGATGGAGAGGGAGAGATCATTTCTGGGTGCCACAGATGCACCACTGACAGGCAAGTCCCAGGACCTAGGCAAGACGTACGGATTAGGAGGGTTGATGTAGTGGATGGCCACCCGTCCCTCGATGCTCCCTAGGGCAAAGCCCGTGGGCTTGTTCTGCTTGTCCTTGAAGATGGCCACACAGCGGTGCTGCAGGGAGGACAGGTCTCGGGATCAGAGGACACACCTTCAGGACAGGCTAGATATCTCTATGATCATGTGATCAGTTCACATTTTCATCACCTGGTGCTTGAGCGGGGACTCGATCCTGCGGAACTCGGACGGCTGGTTCTCTAGCTGGTAAACGATTAGTCCCCGTTCGGCTGTGGCCACCACTGCCATGGGGTACACCTGTCCAAGAGGAGAAATCCGACCCCTCAGTAACAACTGGGTCCGTGTCGATGGGCATAATGGGCTTTTATGCCATGGCACAGGCACTGATCAACCCCCCATATACCCTCCATTCACTGGCACAAATCACACATTCACAATAAGCTATTGGCGATGGTGTGCCCAGAAGCGGCACAGAAAGGAGGGGGCGGAGGAACCTCACCACGTCTGCGCAGTAGCAGCGCTCCGGCATCTGCAGGGACATCATGGGGTTCGGAGAGCGGGTGTCCCAGAACTGACAACGACCGGTAGAGCCACACTCAGTGCCAGACATTTATATCAGTCATTACTTTAACGACTATTAAGAAGCCCATGCTCCTGGCGTCGTCTCAATGCTTTAGTTTCTTTTTAGAAAAGGTTAGAAATGTACGTGTGCGTGCACGCGTGGTTTAGAGAGCATCTGGAAAATATTTAGCAGCCATCTCTGGCAATCTTCAACCTTACCTTCAGAGTTTTGTCCCAGCTTCCTGTCATGACACAGCTATAGTTTGGAGCTTTTATCCAGTGGATTGTTTTAATGGGACCATCATGCTAAGTGTAGAGGAAAAAGTAGAAGTCATGTTAATTACAGATCAATCAACCAATCCCGGGACGACATTGGATGTGCAAGGGAACCGACCATAAGGAGCTACATTAATGCAGGGTCTACAGCGTTGTGGCCAAGGTAGCCAGGTGCTACTTTCAGGTCTAACCTTCGTTTGCACTTAAATTAGACAAAGTCAGTAAAGTGATGTGTGGCTGCACTCTCTTACCTGTGCTATCTGCATGGCCTGATTGCTGTTGAGGTCCCACATCTTGGCGGTTTTGTCACAAGAGGCAGTGAAGACCTTACTCCCATCCTGCAGTAGGTAAAGAGACACCAAAGTGTAAAGGACAACAGACGAGAGAGGATAAAGAGAACAACGCGAGGCAGAGCGAGGGGTACCTACATCGCTCCAACAGACGTCCAGAACCGGACCAGTATGCATCTGTTGGGCCTTGGGGACGGTCTGCCCATTGTCCTGCACCTCCCAACACCGCACCTGCAGTTATCAGATAACACAGGGTCCCCCTGACAAACGGAGAGGAGCAGGCCGAACCTTTGACCGGCACCGGCCCTATAACTGGCGCCACGCTTTAATGTCAGTCCTTGTAAGAAATGGCAGGATTGGGTACAGAATTAGGTCAGGTAGTACATAAGGCTACAACCGAGACCCCGCCCCAACAGAGATGGAAAAATTACCAGGACCCGGAAACTCACTTCAGTATAACTAGTGGCATGAACGACGTGTTTGAGGTACGTGTCCGCCCACATTTGGAACTTACATCATTGGCCCAGGAACCTCCAATCAGGAAGTTTCCTGGCATTGCAGGGGGGCTGAAGGCCAGGCAGCTGATGCTGTCATCTGGTGGTGAAGTCACTTCCACATCCTGCAATGCATTCTCCTTTTTTAGACTGTTTAACCAAATGTCTATCACAATTAAGGCTCTTCAATATATGTGCTTAAACCCATGCTTAATTAAACACTGGATATTCAACATTATTAAAACCCATCCATTCACACTGCTACCCATTGTTCACATGACACGTACTATCTGTGGGTAAAAACACGGTTTTCTTTACATTTGAATAAAACTTGATGAGGTGGTTTGACTAGAGAGACTTGATTAGATAACCTATCCCAATATACAAAATCAATGTCAAATTGGCTTTGAATTTACCCAGGGAACTCACCTTCATCGGGTTGTGACTATCTGTCGTTGCGCTGCCAAAGACACTGGTGCCGCCCGCTCCAAAACCAGAACTTGTCCCAAACAAACTCATGGTAAATTCGTTAGCTAAGTCAAAATAAAAAAGTCACGTTAAGAAGAAGCTAGGCAATATCCAACGCGATAAAGCCCTTTAACAGCCCATTGGACATTAAAATCACCATTCAATACATTAGTTCTGCTTAACCGCTCCGTTTTCACAGAAATAAAATGAATGAAATAATGTAGACGACAACGTCCTAATACTCAACTTCAAACAGTAAGCTAACAAGTTAGCAAACCAGATACTTAATTTAACTATGGGGTCCTTAGAAAAAGCCGAACCTATACTTAATGAACTATACCTACATCTGTTTAGGCACTGAGATACACGTTCGAGAAAAATAAACAAAAATATAGCTACATGTCTCTTTCATTTGCAAAACTGCTGATGATAACAATAGCATCCTAGCTAGCTAAGACAGCCAATGTGGTTAGCTACAGATATGGAACTATGCCGAAATTGTTCATGTTAGCGTTCATTAAACTGTATTCAACACCTTTATGGCGTTGGCACTTAAACCAAGTAACACGTGTCATGTCAATATAATGCCATATTAATAACGTGATTGTTTTAATTTACCTTTATTCTACGTGATGGTTTAAACCGGCGCAGGTTCATGGATATGGCGCCTAAATTGTGACCTCATCGAAGACAGACGAATGTTACAAGCTCTACTAAGGTAACAACTAGGTGCTAAGAATTTTGATATAAAACACGTACCTCAAACACGTCGTTCATGCCACTAGTTATACTATTTGTAAGAAATATCTGCACTTTTACTGACAGAATTGATCTGCGGTTAACCTTGAAGTTAAAGCTTTTCCCTTATTTTAAACTAACATATCTTGGACTATTCTACTGTCTTTGACTCCCCCGACCACCTCCTCTTTAAAGGAACGCACACCAATGACGTCAACCATGTAAAAAGAAAACAATTTACAACTTCAGAGGGAAACGGGCTGGTTACTACTAGGACGAATTGGTGCTGAAAATGTTGCAGATAAATAGTAAATTTTCTTTATGTCGTTTTTTTTGTGAAAGCCGCGTTTTTAACAAACATGAATTTAACTTAATCCCAACTCACTGACAATATGGTTAAAAATTTAGATGGAGTATTGAATGGGTCGATGGGATATGGCCACCTAAATTAATCTATTTCTACTAGCTCAGGGGCGTCAGATAAAGTGCTCCCTGCTCCCTACACTCATGAGGCTCAATTTTACCTACTCTCTTGAGACTTATTACTCCCTACACTCATGAGGTTTAATACGCCATACTCCCTACAGTCATGAGACTTGATGAGCATGAGTTGCCTACAGGCCCTGCTTTTTATAAATACTATTATGAATACATGACGCAAAGTGATTTTTCATCAGTGAAACTTTCTTCAGATAAAAGATTCCTGAGATCTTTTAATAGTGATACAGTTTACATTTATTTGCATAAGTAAATTCATAAGACATTAATTGAGTAAGTGTAACCCTCAGAGGTTAGTAACCTGTCAGCTTCCAGCTGGCTTCAAAATAAAATGATTTGCACTAGCTGAGCTTGTTTTTCTGACAGAGTGAAAAATATTTCTTGTGCAGAGAGATTTCACAGGCTTCAGTAAAACAAATGATCTGTTCCCCTTTTCGCGTGTTCTAATATATCTGAGTCACTTTTAAGAGCAAAATCATATGATACTGAATCTGTCTCTTTTGGGTTTATTTTGCTGATCATGGGCAGGCTAAAGCAGAAGAGTTATTTTTACAAGATCTTGAATTTAGTCAAAAGCAGAAACATGTAGCTATCCATATCTTAAGGTTGAACATGCAGAGGAAGAGGAGTCTTGTGGCAGCTTTTCACTGATTCGCCTCTCGCCTGTCTCTACCTGGTCTCAATCAGCGAATGAGAAAGCTGGATTTATCGATCTCCAAGTTTTTGGAGCCTGCGCTTGGGTGAGGAGCAACTTTACAGAATGAGCCACTCTGTGAACTCCAGCTCATCGGGCTCCGTCTGTGCTGGGGTGAGCGTCTTTATTGACTGAGCCACTCAGGAGACCCGTACTGCCCCTAATTTACAGAATACGCTCATCAAATCAACAGTTGGGGTGCTTACAATAGAGTAGTGCAGGGCCAGACCGGAGACGGAACCTAGCAGGATAGGGTGGGCTGAACCAAGATATTCCAAAATGCCATGGGCAAAGATGGACTTATTTGGGAACTGACTATATAATGAACAAGATAGGATTTATTACAGTTTCTATTTCAGAAAAACATTTTGGTTAAATAAGTGAAACTAAAAAATAGTCCTGAATGCATCGTTACGCCAAGCGACTGTGTGATATATTCTATTTTCACAGCTGTAATTTGATATTAGGCAACCAGTCATTGCGTCATGACCTCTGCTGGCTTGGAGGAGTGGCTGCCTAACTACTCCAGTGGCTTGCTTCTTGTCGCAGCTTGTGGATGTTAGCAGCATTGACGATTGTCTGTCAACAGGCAGGGTGGATGTAACGAAAATACCTCTGAAATGAAAGTGTGGTTTCATCATTTTTATTGATATATCTTTTGGACACACGCAGTCCCCTGTGGCCATAGGAAGAGGGGGAACTGGTAACCACATAGGTTGCTTTCACTTTCAACCCCTTACATGTCTGTGTTCAATTTCAGTTACATATGTTGCTCAAGTGACAGAGGAATGAGGGTGTGTGTGTGTGCGTGTGGGCAAGAAAGAGAGAGTCTGTGTGCTGAAGTGTGTGTGTTAGTGGACAGGGATTTGTATTAAACCTGGCCCATGCTGAGATCAAAAAGTCAGGAAATTCTGCCCGATCTTTCCCCGTAAGCTTTATAATCATGTTTAATAGAGAGTTTTGCCAACATGTGAATGGAAGCAGAACGTTATTACACCTTCAGGCTTTCCGACAAGACATCTGTTTTCCAATTGGGGAAAATGGCAGCAGATATACAGCACCAGCCCATTTACACAACAGAAAGCCCATTGGAAGCACTGGCTCTTTAGCCAATGAGAAGGCCAATGCTTAAAGCCTCCCTTCATCGTTTCTAACAAGGCTTACGGGGGCCAACCTTTTCCTAAAGGAAATGCTCTTTTTTTATAGGCGCACACACACACACACACACAGACCCATCATATACACAGACAGACAAACACATTCATAGGCGCACAGAAAGATTTAAAAGGTTAAAAATACTTTCAAGTACGAGGAGAGGCACTGATTCAGGAAATATCGATCCAAGTGAATGTATGAGTGTCTGTAAAAGACTTCTATGTTACTTGCAGTCCCTGATCTGACCCTATGCCACATCCGCTGCCTGTGGTCGACACAACAGAAGTATTTACCCTAATCAACAGAGGTTTTCTTATTCTGAAAGGGCTGGCTTCCCTGTGTGTGTAGGCTAAGTTTAGCGTGATGATAAAAACACGCCAGGAAGGGCTGTGAATGTGCAGGTCAGACTCAGGCGTCTGTTTCGGTTTACTTTTATAATCATTACAGATAGTAGCAGTAGCAGTAGATACGTGTTTATATTACAACGTATTATGTTACACACTTACCGTTTATATTTGTAAGTTTGATATTTTACAGATTTAAATACCGTTATACGTACTTTTATATACCATTCTCAA
This sequence comes from Hiodon alosoides, assembly GCA_025775065.1. Lineage (NCBI taxonomy): Eukaryota > Metazoa > Chordata > Actinopteri > Hiodontiformes > Hiodontidae > Hiodon > Hiodon alosoides. Next base: position 19,926 of record JAOYSI010013079.1, on the reverse strand, counting down.
AGATACGACGTCAATATTGGGACATTAGAAAATAACCTAGGTTGCTAGGCTAATATCAAAGAATCGGAAATCAAGATTGAGCTCAAAAAAATCAAAAAATCTAAACAGCTTTTTTTTCACATTCACTTTTGACCGCCAAACTCACGAGCTACATAATTAAGCCTTTGCATTTGTTCAGTAGCTGAATTCAAGGCATTAAGCAAATACATTTAACCGTCAAATGCCTGTAGAAATTAATTTGAGCTTCACGTTTATCATTTAAATGTTATCAAGAAGAAAAAAGTGAAAAAATATTTGCCTTTCAACTGCCTCATTTTAAAAATAACGTAAAATATTATTTGCCTCTTTCATCTATTTAATTGATATTATGCATGAAGAATCAACACGTCTTTGTTACTTGGAAAACCGAATGATTTCTACATATTATTTTGATTGCCTTGTTAACGTGACTTTTTTGAGGCGCGCGCCATTACAACTGAGTCAAGACAGGAAACCGAAAGTGTTTGACGGCGACGACTTTAGTTTTACTTTCTCTTCAGAAGGCTTCAGTTCGATGAGTCCCATGAGGACTTAAGTAAACTTTTAAGTGCACACTAACAAAATTTGCAGGCGATACGAATTGCCAACCTCCGAAGAGACAGGCGACATAAGTTGTTAGTGTTCTCGCAAGAAATGAACCGCATTTCGGCAGTTTTTCTGCACACGTGAAGTGAAAGTTTAACACCTTTGCCTGAGAGCAGGGGCTGGCTCGAGGTTAACTTCGAGACGAAGACTTAAGAAAAGAAAGAAAAAGATTCTTTATTTCTAAGTTTACTTAAATGGTATTTTGAGATGGAAGACCACTGCAAGAATATGCGACTCAGAGAGTGGTTAATCACCCAAATAGAGAGCGGGAAATATTCGGGATTAAGTTGGGAAAATGAGGATAAAACGATGTTTAGGATTCCATGGAAACATGCGGCAAAGCAGGACTATAATCAGAACGAAGACGCTGCACTTTTTAAGGTAAAATAAATGAGTAAAATTATCATGTGATCATTATAAAGATTATGCACACCTAAAGCGCTATACTGTGATACAGACAGTTTTATATCGTATAATCTAGTCTGCTAGAACCTGCGTACATTATTTAGTTGAATTTTATTTTGTACTTAAAATATACTTAATACTTAAAATGACAGTTAATTGAGATCACTGAAAGGATTCATTTAAAGTTAAAACTTGATAATGCCTTTGACATCAGTGATTCAGTAGCTCAGCTGGAAATGTTTCCAACACTGGTCTGCAATATTGACTTTAATTGATAATTCCGCACAATAATTTTGAGTGGTGCAGAGTTATGAAAATAGAAGAAGTGGAGAAGTGAAGGAGTTTTTTGTGTGTCTGCGTGTGGGCGGACTTATGGGTGTGTATGTATGTCTGTGTCGGGTGCATGCATATTTTAGTGTGGGTGTCCATGTCTATGGGTCTATTACAGGCCTGGGCAGTGTGTACACTGATGACTGATGTGTGTGTGGGCCTATCACAGGCCGGGGCGGTGTGTACACTGATGACTGATGTGTGTGTGGGCCTATCACAGGCCTGGGCGGTGTACAAGGGGAAGTATCGGGAAGGGGAGGACAAGGCTGACCCCTCGGTGTGGAAGACTCGCCTTCGCTGTGCCCTCAACAAAAGCCCTGACTTCCTGGAGGTCCCGGAGCGCGGCCAGCTGGACGTGTCCGAACCCTACAAGGTGTACCGGATTCAGCCCGAGGGGGCCCGGGGTGCTGGTGAGCAGACTCTCACTCTTTGGGCAAATGTGTCCAGCTGTTTCCCAAAACATCTGCCAGATATTTCCCAATGAAATGTGCCCCTCAATCCAAAAACCTCCAAACGCAGGACCTGATTCTGCAGCTGATTTTTCTCAGTTCTTTCTCTGTAATACGTACTCACATTTACACTCGCACTTTCACTTACACTCGCACTGTCACACTTATACTCACTCTCACACTTTCACTCGCACGCTCACTTACACTCACATTTACACTCACTCTCACACTTACACTTGCACTCACTCTCACTTACACTCGCACTCTCACACTTATACTCACTCTCACACTTTCACTCGCACGCTCACTTACACTCACATTTACACTCACTCTCACACTTACACTCTCACCCCTATTTTTAGGGCAAAATCATTCCATTTCTTTAAAGAAGAAACTTTAAAGCAGCCTCCCTTCCCAATCTCCATAGCTTAATTGAACCTTATTATAGAAACGTATATAAAACAGATAAATGTTAAGGTAAGTGGCGACTTGATTTGGACTTTTATTTGACCGGACACTGAGTGAGTCGGAAAGGTTACTGTACAGAAAGTATACTGGTTTATAAGTCTGCTTACTTGCCTGCTCGCTTCTGGCCATAAATCCCCAGGTTAACACTAGCTTGCTAGCTAAGTCTTCAGATGCCTCTAATCAACTGACATAAATAATAACTGCATGTGTTGGCTGCCCCCTGCCTGGATGAAAAGGAACATTTTATTGATTGTTTCTCCCAGAATCTCCGGAGAGCCCTGTGATCTTCGTGGGATCTCAGCCAGGCATGGCCCCGCTCCCACAGGTACCTCTCTCCAGGGTGGCCGTCATTGGTTGTTTGACTCTTGACTGTGAACATAGTAACATATTAACGTAGTTCTCTTCAATGTCATTGGTTGTTTGACTCTTGACTGTGAACATAGTAACATAATAACGTAGTTCTCTTCAATGTCATTGGTTGTTTGATTGTGAACATAGTAACGTAATAACGTAGTTCTCTTCAATGTCATTGGTTGTTTGATTGTGAACATAGTAACGTAATAACGTAGTTCTCTTCAATGTCATTGGTTGTTTGATTGTGAACATAGTAACGTAATAAAGTAGTTCTCTTCGAAGTCATTGGTTGTTTGACTATGAACATAGTAAGTTAATGTATTTCTCTATAATGTCATTGGTTGTTCGACTGTGAACATAGTAACGTAATAATGTAGTT
>JAOYSI010013079.1:0-11363 GCA_025775065.1 Hiodon alosoides | reverse complement strand
AGAGCAACAGTTACCATCAGGGCAACACAGTTACCATCAGGGTAGTACTGCTGGTTTATGGGCTCTCCCGTCTGGCTGTGTCCGTCCTGCTCTCCATAGAACTCTTCCTGCCCTGTGTACTGTGGAGCAGATCCTGCAAGACAGGCATCAGCAAGGGTGGCCTAATCACCAAAAGAAATCAATCAATGCACCAGTCAAATTTAATTTAATATAGCACTACTTACAAACAAGTTGTTACAAAGCGGTGAACAGAGGTTTCATAAAAGTTTTTAGGGAAAGATATAACGATAAACCAGTGATGATCACATATTTTGTAGTTATAAAATGAATGATGCAGCAGAAATCAATTTATTTGCTTCACATTGCACAGTAGATGGTTAGCTCGCAATCCGGCTATATAGTTAACTGCACAACGGCTGGCTTCGTGGCGCTGTCCTTACATTATTTTTGAGAAATAATAATTTTTAATTTTTTTCTGCCGCCAAGAACTCACTCGCAAACTGCACGCCTTTTTAGCAAACGCACACAATAATTATCATTTTATTTAAATAAAAACTTTCAAAGAGCGTATTTAGAAAATGAACGTGGTAACCTTTAGTATAATTTGCTGTGTCATTTCTCTTTTACTTCTTGGGCGAACCGAAGCAAATGCTACAGACATTATTTTAATAATATTTTTACTTAAAATTAATTCCAATTAATGATTTACTTTAGCGACATTCTATTATATATGCGTTCAGTTATTCAGCCGGCTAATTGTTTTATGAAATAAAAGCTGGATCGAAATACCAAATAGCATAAATATATCCAATATGAACCGCAGCATAAATGTAAACCTCGGTTATACACAGGCAGAATACAACAGTATTCAGTGATGTTATAGGGATTTCGTTCAGCGTAGATGTAACGGCTGCCCTCGTCACTAAATTTGGTACAACTTCCAGTGAACACCCGTAGTTATGCTCTCCAACTAAGAGGAATTCACCACCACAGTTAAGTCCAATTTTAACGTAGACAAAGGTAGTATCAAACGACAACACACGTAAAAAAAAAAAAAATCCTACGTAGATCAAGGCGCCGGGACTGGCTGATCTATAGAGTTCCGGAAGAGGCGCCGCTGCATGAATTTGCTGTTTAGTAGGCAACTTGCCCTCACTTTCGGTTTTGGTATTGAACGGAGTTAAATAGGTATTTTGTCTTGTTCCAATATCTACACTTGCCCCAAGTACTAAGTTTATTTTTAAACTCCGTATTTTCTTGAAAGAAGATGAGTTATGACCGAGCGATCACTGTATTTTCTCCGGACGGTCACCTGTTTCAAGTAGAATATGCCCAGGAGGCAGTTAAGAAGGGCTCGACCGCGGTGAGTAAACGGATGGTGGCGTCTTCGAATTGATGTCTTTAGAAAAATTAAATGGCATTCGATAAAATGTAGTCAGACGTTACATTCTTTTATTGGCAGTTGACAAACGTCAAGTCTATTAGTAATCGTGGTTTCTTATACCTATCCACCCACATGGGTAACATTTGGTTAGCGTTGCAGTTACGAACAATCCAGTTTTATTCTGCCTACTATGGACAACATATGCCGCCCAATTCTGGCAAATTCTATTTGCTTTAAACAGCTTCTGCAATATATTTATTAGTAAACATAAAATTGCCAAATTGACTTGCTATACATACATACTATCGACAAAATGAAACTTATTACCAGTGGTACTACCTTTACCCTCTCACAATAGTTCTGAAATTAACTATGGTTTGTGACTTTGATTTTAGGTTGGAGCACGAGGTAAAAACGTTGTTGTACTTGGAGTGGAGAAGAAGTCTATGGCCAAGCTTCAAGACGACAGAACCGTTCGCAAAATTTGCGCCCTGGACGACAACGTCTTCATGGCTTTTGCAGGTAAACAGCACGCCCACGTCCGGTTTTTCCAAGTTGGTGTTGGCGGAGCGAACCGACCTCGCGAAAATAAAATAGCATTCGTCCCAACATTAGCCTGCTTGTCGCCCTCTTTCTAGGTCTGACAGCAGATGCCAGAATTGTCATAAACAGGGCGAGGGTAGAGTGTCAAAGTCACCGACTGACTGTTGAAGACCCCGTGACTGTGGAGTACATCACACGCTTCATTTCCAGCATTAAACAGGTGAGACTTTGGATCAGGAGGTGGGTCGCTTCTCCGCTCACTCCATTTGATTGGAAGCCTGCGCTTTCTGTCAAGTCACCATGCAACGTGTCTCAAAGGCTTTGATGAAAATACATTAATTGTAAACTTTAAAATTTGTTTTTAAAGTTCTATTTAAATACTTCACCGGAGCTAAAAAAAAATTGTTTGTTGGGGGTGTTGACTTGGTAATAAATTGCAAAAAATTACGCAAAGAATCTGCAGTTGTGTTCCAGTTGTAGTAACTCTGAGCCAGGTAGCACTTCTCTAACATGGGGTGCATCTCCACGTCGGGCAGGTAACCGCATGTTCTCCACCCGTTTCTCACCTCCCAGCGCTACACTCAGAGCAACGGACGCAGGCCTTTTGGGATCTCCTCCCTCATCGTTGGCTTCGACTTTGATGGGACACCGAGACTGTACCAGACAGACCCCTCGGGGACGTACCACGCCTGGAAGGTAGGCGTTGAGGCGAGGGCCTGGCGTTGTCAAATAACACGCGTCAAATAACCGCCCGCCATTCATCCCCCAGGCAAACGCCATCGGGAGATCTGCAAAGACTGTTCGGGAATTCTTGGAGAAAAACTACAAGGAGGAGGACATGGAGTCGGATGATGAGACCATAAAGCTGGTCATCAGAGCTCTGCTCGAGGCAAGGAAAACGGCTCCCGTGTCCTCCAACACATAAGCCATAGTATTTAGGCCCCATTAATTAGCATTTAAATCTACATGGTTTAATGAATTAAATAAGAACTTAACCTTTCAGGGACTGTTGCCTACACTGGTTTTTGTTTTCCTTTCCCCAATTTAAGTTGGTGTTCTAGGTTTAGGCTCCATTATTAGGACCTAACCTAAGACGCTTGAGGTGGATTGCCATATCCCATAATGCTTGGCTGACAGTATAGTCAATTACTTGTGCCACCTCATACCCAGCTTCCTAAGTGGTGCTCTGGTTCAGGGACGCTCCGCTTTTTAAAAAGTTAGCGCATTCTCTTACATCAGTCCTCCTTAAACACCTAGATAACCTTCCCCTTCCTGTTGAGCTGTAGTCCTACCTCCTGGGACGCTAGAGTTGTATGGTTGAGACTTCTCTGGTTCCCTTCTTAAGTGAATCCATCTAAGATTCCTGTGAATGTCACCAGGTGGTCCAGTCCGGAGGAAAGAACATCGAGCTGGCAATCATGAAACATGACGAACATCTGAAGGTTTGTGTTTAAGACCATGCAGTTTGTACACTGAAAACTAGAGGGGACAAATTCCTGATGAATGCCTTTAACCTTCAGATACTGAACCCAGAAGAAATTGAGAAGTACGTCTCAGATATTGAGAAAGAAAAGGAAGAGTCCGAGAAGAAAAAGAAGAAGACTTAAACCTGCAAACAGACCAGTTGTATGCCCAATTTTTAAATAAAGTTAGGCACCTTTTGCATTCGGTCAGTTTTAGTCATTTCTTGGACTTGGAAACCCCCTACTCAAGACCTAGTCTTGTTAACCGATATTTTGTAAATATACAAATAAAATTTTAAGAAGAACTTTGAGTCAGAGCAACTTCAGTCATGGTTTTTAAGTTAGTTCCTGTTTATTAGCAATGGATCCAAAATGCACATTTTTACCCCCCCCATCTACAGACGTAGGTTAAGTAAAAATTAAAGAAAAAAAATAAATTCTGCCTTACGACAATGAAACATCTAGCTTTACTAACATTTGGGCCATCGTGTTAACATTCCACTGCTTGAAAAAAAAAATTACATATTTACAATATATATTTTATACAACTAAATAAAACTGGCTTCACATTACAACAGCATACTAGCCAACATTCAAAGCTGAAATCCCTGTCCAAACTCATGCCATTTCAGTTGCACCCTAAAGGAGCAAGCAATGCCTGATTGTTTTAGAAATGCAAACTACTGTAAATTAAGTTAATTTTTTTCTTATTCTAGCTCCTTATTTTAAGCTCAGAAAGTTGGCGAGGGCAGTTTTCAAAACTAAAGTGGTCTCAAATTGGGCATTCAGCTAAAAAGGTTAGAGAAGAACCAAAATAAATTGTGAAGGTATAGGCAGCGTTTGGCATGTCAACACAAACATTCAGGCAAAAAAAAAAAAAAATTGTTCTGGCTGCTACTCCAATGTGGGCTTATAACGGGTACAGATCTGTAAGAGAGAGAAGATTAAAGGAGTAAAAAAACACAATTACAGAACACAGCCCTGCCCACTTTCAGCAATCTGAACCTCACCTCACAGCCTCCCACTGCCCACTTTGTGCACGCTGCCCCTCCCTCTACGGCCACGGTAGCCCCCACGGAACCCTCGGCCTCGGAGGAACCGCCCAGGAACGCCAAACGTCTCCACATTCAGCTTTCTCTCCTCCGCCCAGGTGGTTCTCCTGGAACAGTCCAGACAGTCTGAGATGTGGCCAACGAGCTGGTTCGCCGGCCAAATACAGGAATTTAAGTGGTCTAGTGTTGTGGTCATTCAATCCAATTGGGCTACACAATTTAAAAAGGGCAAAAATGAGAACCATGAACTGTAAAGGTCAAACCTGGACTTCAGCTCAGATGAAATGTTGTCAAAGAAACACTTTGTTTTATCGTAGTAGCATTTGGGCCCAAATGGGTCCTCCTCCACTGTTCCCTCGCTGTTCTGCGTGTCTACCCCAGAGTCCACCTTCTCCTCTGAATCTGGCCAACAGGGAAAATTCACAAGTTTATAATACTAGGAAAAATGTTACTTGCATTAAATAGAGATGCCAATTTGAACACTTGAGATTGAAGCCTGATCAACCAAACAATGTAGGCAACATGCATGTACCTTTGATGTTCAATTTGTCCTGCAACTCCTTTTCAAGGTCATCCTTGTTGAACTGGGCATTTGCGGTTTCAAAATCGAAGTCGGACTCAAACCTGAGAGTACTCGGCTTTGAACTTCCTACAAGAATCTGGCCTCTTCCACGATTCCTGGACCGGCGATTTCCTTTAAATACAAAACTACTTAATTTTGCCGTTAAACTTTGGTTCATTCACTAGAGCGACACGTTTTTAAAGCTTGCCTAAATGGAGAATTGAGTGTTGATTCAAGTTCATCAAAAAGGCTCTTCTCTTAATTCCATAGGACCTCTAATTTGTGGTGTGCTCTGACGTTTTGAAGAAATGGTCTTCATGACAGACTGCAGTTTAACATTTCTGAACCTGAAAAAGTTCTTACCTTGGCGTCGTCGTTGTGGTCGTCGGTTTTCGTCGTTGCTCTGCCCTTGAGGAACTTCACGCTGGCTTGCTGTCGAGTCTACAAAAAGGAGAAGAGTGGGGACTCAACCTGATGCCTGATTACCAATTCACACCAATCGAATTTGCGAACTTCAGCGTTCACAATTATTCAGAACAGTTTCTGGCAGGCCAGTACCAGTAGAATACTCATACTGGGGCAGGACCTTGCCGTCAAGTCACATGACCAGGAAATTGCAGTTGACAAAGCACCAAGTCAAAGTTTAGAAGATTGTGGTCCAAGACTGGCTTGAACAAGCGCCAGCCCACACTGGTTGGCCAGGATCTGCGTGTAGCTCCAACACCGTGCCCCAGTTCTTTCCCAAACCATATGCATGCATAATATGCAATTGCAGAAAGTGGTGGTGGAGGTTGTGGGGGTATAATCCACCAAGTTACAGCTAGTAAAACACACCAGGAAACCCCGACATGCCCACAGCTATAGGCCTGGAGGCAGAACATCCACCACCCAGACGAATGAGCTTACCGCTGGGATCAGTCCTCTGAGCCAGGGGGCTCTCACGTCGCGGTGGGGGCCTGGTGGCCTCTCTGCCCTGTTGCTGGGGTGGGGGCAGGTACTTTTTCTGTGTGGCAGCGTTCTCAGCAGGCACAGTCTGAACAGCCTGCTCTACCATGGGGCCACGTCTCACAGGGAGACCATGAAGGCCTGCTCCTTGAAGACAAATAACAGGCAACAGGGAGTGGTGGGGTTGTGAGGGGCCAGCAACTGAAGCTAAAACTCTTCTGGTGTCAAGAGAAAGCCCTCCTTAATCTGCAAGGAGTCTTATCTGCTGAAAACACATTGATTTAAACCTAATCAAGGGTTTCCAGTTCACCTACATGACAAATTCCCAGGTAATCATCTTTGCAATGACAGTAAATCACACTTACCCAGGCCCAGTGCAGCAGCATACTGCTGGTTGAGCAACGAACTGGCAGCTAGCTGGCTGTAGGATGGTAGCATGGTTCTGTAAGGACTATATGTGGCTTGTGGCTGGTAGGCTGCGGAAGCATTGCTAAGAGAAGACTAAGGCGCATGGGAGAAACTATTCAGTTAATCGAGACCAATTTGTCGTCCCAGTTTAAAAAGTCGCTTAATCATATCGGATGTCAGTAATAGAGACACGAATGCGTCCTAGGCAGCTAGGCGTTACCCGACTCATACCTGCACAATCGCCGGGTCCTGTGGTAAGCCGTGATGAGGTTTCGGGGGCTCACAGACCGTGATGTCTTTTATATCACTTCCTCTAAAAATGATGTATTCATAAATCTCATCTCTTGGCGGTACAGGTCTCTCTGTGGGTCGCCCTTCCGTTCCAAACGACCTCACTGTCAGACATGGGTTAATTAGGAATGGCGACTAGCAATTTTAATTGTTTTTTTTTTTACGAAATAACCGAAAGAAAAAAAAAAAACACGAAAACAAATGGACGGTGACTAGCTAGCAACTCACCTTTCGCCAAAGCCACCGTGGAGTTATCCGTATCGATTGTATACAAAATGCCCTCATATCGAATTTGGGCTTTAGATATTAAACTGATTTTACTACCGATATAAGGCGTTCCGGTACTCATGACTACTATACTTCCAAAAAAAAAAAGAGACCTAAATTTTAATTGTCTTAACTTTGGACATCCTCAAACCAAAACTTCCAACATACGCTTGATTAGTTTAATTAGAAGACTAGGGGGTTTTATAGGCCAACCGCCCAAACAGGTGTGGACCCGCCTTTCATTTAGGATGCGCTAAAATATTGCATGAGTGACATCAGACGGCATCGCGTGTAATTATTTATCAAGCCTTAGACATTATCTTTTAGTTTACATAAACGCATTTTAGTGTAGTAAGAGTAACCTGCTCTCGCTTTTCACACTGGTCTACTATGACGCCCCACCGATCATTGTGCCAGTTGGAATATCTCGATCATAAAGGTAAATTGTAAAAAAAAAAAAAAAATTCTCTTTTCCATGGCGCTTTGATTAAATATTTGTTTCATAGCCATTAAATTGAAAGAGAGAATTTTTGGGATCTATTATTATTCTCACCACAGAATTACATTTCTTCTGTTCTGGACATGCATGACGGGTATCAGTAGAATAACCTGAGAGGTCGGTTCTAGTACCTTGTACCAGTTAATTACCTTAATTTTGATTGCGCTCGTTGGTAAAAGAGTTTGACTGTAAATGCGTGTAAATGAAGTCTTCACCACTATTGTACGATGGAGATATTTTATTCAAAACTTGGTGGCAGAAAAATGTCCATCGTGTATGAATAATTTTATGTCGGCATAGTTAAATAATTTATTATTGAGCAATAATTACAATAACCTATATAATAATTTGTTTTCCAATAAACTTTTTGTATTGGATGTCTGATTTTTCCAGGTAATTACACACGTATGTTTAAAAGCCATTTTCAATAATTCGTACTAATAAACAAGGAACTTAATAACAAACAATAATGCCCACAAGTGACTGGCAGGTTAAGTTAAAACAGTTTTTAAAAAATGCTCAGAAAATACTTTATGGATCCTAAAGCTAACAGGAAAGCCAATCGATATCTAACTATAATAGTACAGCTTGCTAGTGGCAGAGTAATCTTGAAAACATGTATTTCATGTTGTTGGCAGTAAACGCACGGGTGGCGCCATCACGCGCTTTCCGTCAATGGCGCCTCGGACTTAATACTGAACAAAAACATCGCAGCCATCTTGGAACAGAATTACACACACTTTAAAGCGCCAAAATCGAGTTTCGTTTAATTTTGTACGGCTTGGGTTCCTCCGAACTTGCATTTCGAACCCGAAAACATTACAGTCGGAAACTCTCAGTTCAGCGAGGTGTCAAAACTTAAGATGTAAAGGGAATATAACCGTTTATTTTCACTTTACTTAATACCCTACAAGCTCCCTTCGGTATGGTGCTGTATCACCCTCCACTTTTTCGATAATGACGCTTTCAGCCATTTGTCCCGCCCTTTAAATCTGTAATCGGCCAATCAAAACCCTCTGGAATCCCTGAACAATGACGTTCCGCCTCATTCGCGCACGCGTGGTGCTGCCTTTGAGCCCCCCCCCCGTATACACAGCAGAGTGAAGATGGCGGCGGGCTCCGATCTGCTGGATGAGGTTTTTTTCAATACAGAGGTAGACGAGAAAGTAGTTAGCGATCTTGTGGGGTCCCTTGAGTCTGAGCTTTCGGGCTCGGGTCACGGGAACTCCGAGGTAAGAGGCCAGGCCTTGGGGAACCACATTGCCAGCCCTGGAATAGGAGGCAATGCTAATGTCCAGGAGAGCAAAATTGGACTTGTACAAGAGGTAGCGAAAACAGGTAATGTAGCTAGCTCGCTAATTTCGGAAACGCTGTTTTTCCTCAGCTGAATTGTTAAAAAAACTAGGAACGAATGCTCTTGTGCAACATATTGAATTGTCTTTGGCTATTTTCCTGTCTGACTTGTTTATTTCCGCTCCAAAACAGGGACTGGAGTGCAAGGAGGTGTTATTAATAATACGAGGTCCCAGGGTTCAGCGATGGATCCATCAGCAACAGGGACCGCATCCACAGCTGGGTCAGAGACATCCGTGGGTCTCGGTCAAGGCAAGGCAGGGGCTGTCAGTGCCTCGGTAACCGCTGTGCCCAACCACGGAGCTGGCAAAGGAGTGATGGGGACGTCTACTGTGCAAACTTTGAATGGGAGCAACGTAATTAACTCTCACAATTCAGGAAGCAGCGGCGCGGCACCTGCTGTCACTATTGTCAACAACGGACCTGGCTCAGCTGTAAAAGGAAATGTACACGCAGTTTTGCCTTCAACCTCTAGCACTGTCATCCAGACATCTTTTATGAACACACAGAGTGTGGTTTCATCGACCGTGATCTCGTCTCAGGCGTCAGGTCTGAGCGCTGGACCTACAGTTACACTTGTGAGGCCGCCTATGCAAACAGCGGGATCTGGTGCCGCGCAAAACGGGAATAACACAGTTTTGACATCTGCAGTCAATCTAGCGAACCTACCTTCCACAGTTGCGTCGGGAATACCGTTACAGACTCAACTTTTAAATAGCAACCAGTCGCCTGTCCCTGTGTCAGTGAGTGCGGGGAGCCAAGTAAAGTCAGAGTCCCCTAAAACAATCACTCCTACTCCATCTCAGGCTGTGACATCGGGCGTTGTTGCTAACGCGGGCAACTTGATTATTGGCCAGCCGACGCAAAGCGGTCTGCAACCTGCGACTCTTACTTCGGCAGCGATCGGAAAGAACCCAGCTTTACCGAACGCGCTCAGGACTGCCACAACTGCTACAGTTGCTGCCGGTACTGGCGGAATACGAACCATCGCCCCACAAGTGCTGGCTCCGCGGATACCCCAAGCTCCTCAGAATCAGCCAAACATTCAGAACTTTCAGCTTCCTCCAGGTAACTTTCTCCCGGACTTTGTGTAAACGGGCAGCCTCATAGCATTTGTATGCTTTTTATTGTGAGACGGTTTACACGATTTAAAAGCTAATTTTTAATCTGTTCAAGGAACGTCTTATGTTCCTTATTGTGTTGTTTCAAGATGCAGCGTTTTGCGCAATAAATGATTAACTTAGTATTCGTTTTACGATAAAGGTACTTCCTCTGTTTGTAGCGGAACCTTTCCTCTTCAGTTTTACGTGAAATAACTTGCACTGTTCGATAAACTGCCCCTGGTAAATCACGTGGATAGGTCAGCACAATGTTTCTAGCTTCTTGTCCCTTGCTATATTTTTTTCTCCGTTTAAATTAAGTTTTTAGATTTAAAAGTTTCCAGTGCAAGTAAGTATAAATACCCCTGCCTTACAAATTCAAACGGAGAACCGGACAGCGCTGCCATGGAGAGAATGTGTGTAGTTAGCTTTTGCTGAAATGTGGCTCTTTGGGCAAGCCATGGCTGATCTTTGAAAGGACAGGGTCTGTTGATCTACCTCTACCTCTTAATTGATGAATTGAATCTGATAGTCACCTCACCTGGTATTGCAGGTGTAAGTCAGAGGTATTCCTAAAACTAGCAGTCCCCATCCCATGTGGGGAAGTCATTGCCAACGCTGGTTTCAGTGGCGTGGAAAGCATTGCCCTTCGCGGTCATGTCTGTAAAGGCTCCGCCAGCTGACCCCTGACCCCCTGCACAGGGATGGTCCTTGTGCGCAGTGACAGCGGGCAGCTGTTAATGATTCACCAGCAGACCCTGGCCCAGATGCAGGCACAATCGCAGTCCCAGAGTGCCATGGCACCCCGGCCGGCCACGCCCACCAGCACTCCCCCTGTCCAGATCGCCTCAGTCCAGGTAAGCAGGTTGCTATTTTGCTTAGAGCTTACATTAGATCTGTTACCCTAACTCCCCCACACCATTTTTGCACCGGATTGCAGGGGGCTGGCAGGCTTTCTCCGAGGGAACTAAAGTCAGTGTTGAAAATGAAAAAATGATGTGTCACGAGTTTGGCTGACCACAGATTTGTCAGGGTGCTGAGAGTTTAACCACCCGATACATCTCCAGGCCCCGGGGACCCCCATCATGGCCAGACAGGTGACACCCACGACCATCATCAAACAGGCCTCAGGCTCCCAGACACCTGTACAGGCCACCACCACACTGCAGAGGCCCCCTGTCCTGCAGGTACGACCTCCTACTGCTCCGTTTCCTGCTGTCTATCTCTCCTTTTCTACTCGTTCCTCGTGTCGTGAAGCTCAGTGTGTTACCCCTCCCTCGTGTCGTGAGGCTCAGTGTCGTGAGTCTCAGTGTGTTACCCCTCCCTCGTGTCGTGGGGCTCGGTGTGTTACCCCTCCCTCGTGTCGTGGGGCTCAGTGTGTTACCCCTCCCTCGTGTCGTGAGGCTCAGTGTCGTGAGGCTCAGTGTGTTACCCCTCCCTCGTGTCGTGGGGCTCGGTGTGTTACCCCTCCCTCGTGTCGTGGGGCTCAGTGTGTT
>JAOYSI010013068.1:0-30372 GCA_025775065.1 Hiodon alosoides | reverse complement strand
CTGCCAGGGAAACACTCTGCTGAAGGCCTCAAAAATGCATGTATTCCCGATGTTGCTAAAAAGCTGTCTCACACACAAACACACACACAGTTTAGTTACGGTCTTCCGTGTGTCTCATCTCCCCAGCCAGAAAGTTCAATAAAATCGGCAACGGAGGCATTCTTCCCTCGGGGTCAGGCAATAAGAGAGTTTGGAGTAGAGAGGGGGAGGAGGGAGAAGGTAGCAGATCTGTTTAAAGTGCATTTTCCATAACCAATGTCTAAACTGCCACATAATATCTCCCTTACAGACACGAGAAACGGCAACAGCAGGGAAGCAGCCCCAAGTAACGCTAACTCTCGGGGTAATATTCAGATACGCTTGCGTGGGCGAAGTTATGCGTAAGCGTTTTCTTTGCATTGTTTTGCCGCGTGGGCAAGAGTGGAGGGAGAAAAGTCTGTGGGGTCGAGGTCTTCAGTGCAGAACCAGCGGGCCGGCCCTGGCCCACCCACAAAGGAAGAGCCTAGCTAATACAGGCTAAACCCAAACTAATAAAGTCACCTAGCTAGTTCCACAATGTAGGCAACAAAATAATTAGCCCAACCCTTTTACTTACTACTCAAATTAATTCAAACAATCCTACCAACGGGGCAGTTTCAAAACTACAACTCACGCTTGGTACCGCAGACAACTTCACCCCTTTTGAGGTTGAACTGGTTCGTGTCACCCCTGATGGTTAGCCAGTATCCATTACCAGTTCATGCATAGTGATATGAAAGAAGTAAACGTTTGTCATGTGTGTTTCATGAATGTGTGGAAAGTTGGAATGACCATCGACCAATCAGCAAGCAGCCTGGGACTTTAGATTTTATTTTATTAATATTTAGAATAACTATTTTTTATAGCATGACTTCAACAATAATTATTAGATACAAGGCTAAGGCTAAGAAAATGGCTATAGCCAAAAGGCTACGTTCTTCTAATGCTACAGGTCAAATCGTCACACACTAGATGGAATCTTAGCTGCATGGTTACAATTACTTATGTACTCATTACTCAATTTCAATACCCCGACACAAGATTACACATCAAAATCAGCTATGATTTTAAGGAAAATCTCCAGCGTCGCCCACGCAAGTGGACACGCAAGCTAAAGACGAGACGTACGCGGAATCCGGAGAGCGATATCTGAAGGTAAGTGAAAGAGAAGTTGAGTACTGCATTTGGCACACTGATGAGGCAGATTCAGACCTGCCATGCTGCACAGCCCCTGTGGTTCCCTTTAAACACGGGGCTACTTTCTGTGCAGCAGAGAGGCCTCACAGAGGTAACCTCGTAGCTGAAGAGCCGTTTTAATGAGCGGCTAATCTCTGAAATCTGTTACAGTTAGACAGTGAGTTAATGATGAAAATGGCAGGTGGTAATAATTCATTATTTGTGCACCATTGCCGGTGGATTTTGACCTCAAAATCAGTGTCAGATATGCAGAAAGCGTGCATGCTTTCAGCTCCACATTAGGGCTACCTGGAAGACCTTCTGGAAATTTCAGCGTTTTTCCCCCCCACAATGAAAAAAAAATAAATTAAATAAAAATCAGCAACCATTTGTTTCATGTTAGCAAAAGCTAGAGGTAATACTTGCATTCTACTACTAGATAAATTTGGAATTAATCAGTCCCGATTCCTTTTGTTTCTGAATGTACATAATATGTTTGTACAGCACCAATTTGTTTTTTGAAGGTCAATACTGGAGATATTTCAACCAAAACTGCATACACAGTTGCAGTTGAAAGTGATACAGATCTAACATCTGTGGACATTCTGACTGCTGTCGTTTCTTAATGAATGAGCAGATTCTGCCAATCCAAAAAAACTAAAACTAAAAAGCTACATGCCACCAATTCAGCTTAATCTAACCTTTAATTATTTAAAACTGCCATATTAAATTACAGTAATACACTCGTTGTTTAAGAGAATGTCAGGA
The DNA here is from genome assembly GCA_025775065.1 of Hiodon alosoides. Lineage (NCBI taxonomy): Eukaryota > Metazoa > Chordata > Actinopteri > Hiodontiformes > Hiodontidae > Hiodon > Hiodon alosoides. Next base: position 28,410 of record JAOYSI010013068.1, on the reverse strand, counting down.
TCTTTTATTCAGGTTTAGCATTTTAACAAATAATGTTTGATGCGAAATGTGAGCTTAGAAGTGATTACCATACGTACTCAAGGGATTTGACCCCTGAAATGACCTGCGTTCCTGTTTGGTTTTGGTACATGGCTCAGATAACGCGGGTTATCAGGCGAGAGCGTGTTACAGCCCGTGTCAGTAGCTCGGGTTCGGGGGAGACAAAGTGGTTAGGGCTAGCAGCATGAAGTCAATGAAGGTAGAAAAGTGTTTTTGGTATGCGTTTTGGATGGTAGAAAGGTTTGTTTTTACAAGAGTCATGGTTGAGATCATAATCATGGGGCGAACAAACGCAGCGAGTACCCTTATTCGCCATGAAAATAAAAATTTATACTTGTAAGGGACCCCATTTGCTACAGTACAATCGTTTCGCATCAAGAGCTCGTATGACGTCAAGACCATCCTTCAACATACTAGATATTACCATTTCTGAAGGTTCTCAGTGTGAACACACCAGTTGATTTTCCACCATGGAGAGGCCAAAACAAACTTCTCCATACATCTCCAACACAAGAACTCAGGGCCAGAAATTTAGCTGATGCTTTGCAATTCTCAGGGTATTCTGTGCAATAATTTACAATTCATGAACGGCCCGACGGCCAACCGTACCTTAATACATCTGTATGTAAAAACCACAGGAATAAATGACCTGTAAACCCTTCACTTTTTAAAAAGTTGCATTCTTTAATGGCAAAGCCATTTATACAGCACAATGAAACAACGTTTCACCACCTGACCTCAGCTATTATTTCCTCGGTTTTAAATACCATTCAGTACGTTAGTCAACAAGTCGTTAAAAAGGAACAGTTACAGTCGAGGGGACAGAAAAAGAACACCGAATCCAGTACTATTAATACCATGGTTTTATATGGCATATACACGTCATCAGATGTAGATTTTCTCCAACAATTCCATTCTCTTTGATGGGCCCTTTCACATTTCCCCATCTTCATTGTTTTGACGACACGTTTTCTTTGGTTTCTTCAAGCCATATTTTGATGTCAAAAAACCTGATGATTTTTGACATCAAAAGATGTTCTGACCCATTCCCTAGCACGACAGCATATGGACAAATGGACAAGGAGGGTTAATGCTGGCCACAGGTTCCATTGGGCAGCGCAGAGACGTGTGCGATGATGAAAGGTGACAGAAAGTTACGGAGACGGTCCAATTCAGGCAAATAACGTTTTCCCTCAGGCGTCCGCTTTTAATTTAACAAGTTATAATAGAGTTCATCGCGTGGCCCATTGTCATTTTGCCTTGGTGAGGATTGTAGCAGGTAAACGCAGTATACAAGGGCTGCACTAAATTGCTCATCTCCAGCAGACAGTCATAGGCACATACTGCTGTCGAGGACAGCATCGTTAAAAAGTAGTTTAGGGTGATGTCAAACTTCCTCGAAGCTGCAGATTCTGCCGGGTTTTCGTTCTGCCTCACTCGTTAACTTTTTAATTAGGTCATTATTTAGATTAGCAATAATCCCAGACCCTGTAGACCTCCATGCCTGGAGTTTGAAAATCCCAAATTAGATGCTTACCATCACCAAGACACAAAAATAACAGGGTTTGTGAGAACTCGTTTAACAGCAACTGGTACGCGTTAGAGCGTTAGCAACCCAACGTGGAGTCCACCAGAACCTGAAAATAAAAAACACTGGAAATCTCAGCCAGGGCCCATTATCCAATTTCACGTGGCCAGGGAATGCATTCACGCACGCACAGGAGAGTTTAGGGATGCACAGATCAGCTGTGTGGAAGAAAAACCAGGTCAAACATAGCGTGCCATTTTTTTCTGCAACAGTATCCGTCCATGCACTCATGTGAGCAGTTTTCCAAATCTTCTTAAGAAAAAATGAGTAAATATAATATGAGATATTGCAAAAAGTACCATCAACTTCCTGCAACTGAACTCTATCTTCTATTCAAAGCAGCAAGCAGATATATACTTAGTGGCAAATTTAATAAATGCAAGCGTCCAATACCAGGTTGGACGCTCCATTAGGTTGAGGCCTGGAGACCGCGCAGGCCACTCTAGTGAACCAGGAAAACTATCCTCGGACCATTACACCACTGCCACCAGCCTGTACCGTCGACACCACGAAGGCGGGGCCTACGGACTCGTGCTGCTTCCGCCGGACTCTGCCATCGGTACGGCAACGGGAACAGGGATTCGCCAGACCACTCCTCTATTGTGGAATTTTGGGGATTGCGTGCCCACTGGGGCTCCGCTTCTTGTTTAGCTGATAGGATTGGAACCCGGTGTGGTTGCCTACCGTGTATAGGTATAAGACCGAGATGTGTGAACCAGGAAGTCCCTCTGCACAATTACGTGCCCAGTTACCACCCCCCACCCTTCCTTCACTTGCACGGTTGTTGCCGTTCTCCTTCGACCTCTCAAAGCCGTTTTCACCCAGAGGACTCCCTTACTGTGGGAGCCATCCGTGTCGGGGTACGTAATAAAACCGGCTACCAAGTGTAAATAGGCCGCGGATTTGCAAACCAGTACGCTAATTCGCGTTTACCTGAAAGCTGCAGATCACTCGTCGAGGAAGAGCTGATTTACAAGATGCATAAAAGACTAAAACCAAGGTACTGTGTACTACCACTAAAATCTTAACGAGGGGAGAGGAAACAGAGTCGAAACACCAGACTGGTCACCCTGTGTATATAAATATATACCACTGGTGGAACAGAAGAGTACATTTGTAATGAAGTAATATTACAAAACACCAGACTGGTCACCCTGTGTATATAAATATATACCACTGGTGGAACAGAAGAGTACATTTGTAATGAAGAAATATTACAAAATGTTATAAATTTAGTACAAACTTAATTACACAGGAAACACAGCAGGAAAGTCTACAGTGAGAATCAGATTCATCTACATGTGGAAAACAGTACTTGCCATGAAAACACACACACATCTCATTTGGTTAAACCATAAGTGGTCCGGCAAAAATGATACGCATTTCATACTTCTGGGTTAGTTTAATAGCTCCATACTCACCATGCAGGTTAAATGCTTTTGGATCCCCTCCCCTTTCTCTCTGCCGTCGCAAAGCAGGCCAAAGAAAATTTCGCCCCAATCAATACGCGATCGTCCCTCAGAAGGGAAACCGAAATGGCTATACATCTACATATTTATGAGCTTAAAAATTCCCCGTTTGCCGATTCAACGGTTGTGCAATTTTTCAGTCACTCCCATTTGCACAAAAGATCGATGCGTCGCAAAGTAAGATGCCTGCATGACTTATTGGGCCCAGTCACAGCAGGGGGACTTCTGGACCCGGAGGAGGGAATAGCGGAGTGGGGGTCTATCTGGCCTGCTTCTCCTCAACTAAAATTCTGTCAGAGGATGAATTCTTATGTGCGCCCACTAAGTGCACAAATCCAACAAAGGAAACGCTCACTACCAAAACCAGCACTGAACACAGAAGCCATAAATACGTCTACAATGAACTTGTAGCCGTGCGGCGACGCGATCCAAGTTGTGCTCTTGCGAATCCGTCAATAAACTGGTCAGGCCCGCCATTCAGCATTATAGATAAAGAGAATAGGGTCCTGTTAAATTAGTGACACATCATAGTTTAAATAGCCAAACACGGCTAGCTACCTATAAAAGATACTTTTCTGGTTGCATAAAGTAAAGCAAGTTAAGTATAGGCCTACATTTACATAATAGGCATTTTCCATGCAAATAAATTATTTAAATGAAACATGCAGTGATTACATGCTACAAAAACATATAAATTGTATAAGAGGCAGTTTGGCCTCAACTCAACTTCTGGGTTAATGGTGCGAAGTAAGGTCAAATGCACCCCTTGGCCAAGCCTTTGTGTGCTAGTTCAAATATTGCAATAAAAAAAGGAAAAACCATAAGTAAAGGGTTCCAATTCCCACAGTATTTACCAACATACACAGTTAAACCCCTTCTGATGGATAAAACGATTTAAAAAGGTTTTTAAATGCAGGAAACATAAAACGGTAAATGTACTAAGATGCCATGGAGTTATTGGAAGGTACTGTGGGCGAGGACATGTAGAGAAGTTACGATCGCCCATGGACACACGCAATTACCCATTTCATGGGACAATACTTACATCTTAACGAGCTCTATAATGCAGGAAACTGAAAATATCAACAGGTGCTATTGCTTCAATTGTTACATAGGCATTTTATACACACCATTACAGCCACTGAACCAAAGTCTTAATAAGAAACTAAATTATAAAGTCATATATGAAAATACACAGTAATGGGATAATGTTATTTTAAGGAAGCTTGTAGGATGTACGCTTCACATTTTAAATCATTACGCACTGGGTAACCAGCTAGCTTTACGCTGCAAGTTTCCTGTATGTGTGGAGTTTTACACTCTGGTTCCCATCCATGGTACACAGACATGGATTTGGTTAGGTAGATGGGCATCTGCAAAGCTGGGTGCGTGGCTGAGTTTGTCTGTCTGCAATAGACAGGTATCCAGCCCTGGGTACACCCTACCTGATGCCCCAGGTCTGAAGGGTAAGGGGCCACTTACAACCCGATCCTAAACTGGATGAATTCATTAGTTTATATATAAAGGAAGATTAACACTCAACTTCTGACCAAAAACTCAGAATTGGTTTTATTTTGTCCGTCTTTCCTTTACTTGTTAGCAAGTGAATACCAATGGATAACACGACCAATATTTATCTGTCAAATGTAAGTCAGCAACTTTGGATCTGAAGCAATTATATCCAGTTCAAGTACAAACGTAAATATATTTTTATGGTTCAGACATGTCCGCAGAAGTGCTGTCTCGGAGCAAAAGCAACAGCACCTTACCGATAATAGCCCTGTAAATTACTTACTTAGGTGACAAATGGTGACAATTAATTGGAAGTTGCTATCAAAGAAGTCCACATTACAAATTAGTGTGGTTTGGTTTGTCAGGCGTGTCTTCATACGCGTTTAAAACAGACTCGTTCCTAAAATGTTACCAATTTTAAAACTAAAAATTAAAATGTTGCATGTGTTACATAATGTACTTTGCCAACGCACCCGGCCTATGTCAACAGTGTTTATACTTGCATTTTAGGGAAGTGCCTGCTTAAGTTTCCTATATAAACATGACATGGAAGGCTCAATGTTGCATCAGTCCTTTTTTTCTTTTTTTTCTACGCGTTTATCCATCACAAACTTGCACGAACGTCGCGCTATGATATAGCCAGTAATAACTATTGATATTTAAGCAAATTATTTAATTAATCTAACTTTGTTGAATTTAATCAGCCGTTTCAAAATATATCCACGGCCGTGTTACAGTAAAAATCCTATTTCACGAACCAGAAAAAAAGAAAAAACAACGTAGTGTTATGTTGGCTGACAATGGTGATGTTCATTAGATTCCGCTAGCTAACTAGTTAGCTACCATTCTTCACCACGTACCTGGCCGACAATCAATAGCGACGTTTTTTGCAAACATTCGCTAAATTAAGTTTGGTACTAGGTTGTATGCCAGGCACGCTTGCTAACCAAGTTAACGTAGGGACGCCAAGTCATTACTGATGACAAACAAACCAACCTGGTTCAGATGTATAAATAGCTACGGAGTAAGTAAATCAAGTAATATTCACACTCCATTACTAAAATAATGACTGGCGGATAACGTAAACCGATCTACATTTAAATTTAGTTACAGCTAAGAAAACTACGTATACCATCATCATTCGGACTAGCTTGAATTCAACTGGTTTTGGCTCGCATGCGTGTCTATCGAGTTATCAATCACATAGCATCTCAAGCAACCCGGTGCTAGGGATTTGTATTGATCGCATCTTGTGCGAGCTAGCTAATTGTCACGGACGAAATACAAAAATACTTAATGTCTTTGATCTTATTAGTTAGATCGCCCTGTAGGTTAAGAAGTGGTGTGCTTACCTTGGCTTTCTGCATGGGGGTGAACCGCAAGTCATGCACAAAGGGGTTTCTTAACGGGGGAGCCAGCTCCTTCCCGTCTCTATGCTCTACTGAGCATCGTCTGCTTTTCGACAACCTCATCCTCACTCAGTCGTGAGGGGAAATGTAATAAAACAAAAGCCTTTTCCGCAGCTCCACGGCGCAGTTGGTGTTATTATCTTGATTATCAATCAGTACACAATATATATTTAGTCCTAAACCGGTGACTGTCGTTGCAGGGTCTGAGCGAGACTCGCAGTGATATTTGTAGATCTTCTCTTCAACGAAAAACGGGTGCGGGCTGAATGTGGCGCTTTAGAAAAAACCGATCCACCAGACGGGCTGACTACAGAACGCATGCGTTCAATGTGCTGACATCACAGCTCTAAGTTAATGGTAGAGACCAACAGGCTGAAAAAATAATTTCTAGGTGATGATAGCATTGCAGACCACTAAAAAGTCCAGAAAGAACATTGAAATACCACCCGTGTTCTCTCAGTTTCGACGACACAAATGACTTAGTATGACTTATCTGATCTAATCTAATCCATCGTTACAAAAGTTTTATGTAGTGAAAAGCTTTATGTCTGCTCGGTGCATCCCAATCTTAGCCCCGGGGGCGACTTAGATCCTGGTTTTTGCTCCAACCTAATTCTCAATTAATTAGGTTGGATCCCGTTGTTAATTTCGTTTTTCACAGCATGTTCGGTTTTTTGTGTGTGACAAACGTAGTGTTATATACGTGTGTGAAAAGAAAGTGAAATAACTCGTATGCTCCCCTATATTTAACAGTCCAAAAATCCAAACTCAAGTTAATTGAGGGAGTAATTATCTGTTTAATGACATTTTCCAAAACCGATAAGATCAAGTAGTCATGCAAACTGCCCTTATTAACAAGTTATGGAAAACAAAATAACGTTATTTTTTATTTATTTACACAACCAAATACACATACCAAGTAAACGGGCTTAATATAAGTTAAAGGCTACTGTGATGATTTTGCATTGGACTCTCTAGATCTGGGCATTATAAGACACAACCAAATATGTAATTTATTTATTTATTATTTATTTAACCAATTGTATCCGACATAATTTATTGCTAACTAAGAGGCACTGATGCAGTAGAACCATCGCTTTTCATTACACTTTGCATCGTTTCTTCCATAGGAACATTCTCACCTACTGGACGAAATAATAATTATTTTTTAATGACATATTAAAAATAAAATATTATAATGTTATCTAATTTTTCAGTATTATCGCCATGTTTAAAGTAAAGGCATTGGACCAACTCGATCTGATTAATAAAGTTTTTAAAGTCATCCAGCCCAGAAGAGATTCTTGTTCAATAAAGATTGGTTCCCCCATCGCAGAGAATCAGTTTGTTTACACAAAAGTGCACATTTTGATGAATACAAATAGAGAATAACGATGTTAAATGAAATTGTTTAGATGTTCTTTTCAAACAACATTCTATATGCTTACATGCTCAGAGTAACTAGCTGTTAAGTAGTAGTCTGAAAGTATCTGAAGTAGACATTACCCGCCATTCAGTACAACACCATGCATTTACTTTTGCATTGATAATACATAGTTTTAGGATGACAAAGTTTAATCAGAATGTAAACTTTGGGCTGTTTCAACATTGCCATCTAGCGGATTCAGAGGATTGATGTTGTTCCAGCGTCAAAAACCTTCTAAACGCGGCTGCACCTTAGAACTCATTACATTCGTAGAACTCATTCTTCATGTACCACGCGGAATAAAAAAAATAAAAAATAAAAAACGATATTGCACCACCCTCCTTCTGGGAACTTCTGATTGTGTGTTAAAAAAAAAAGTGCTTGAAGTTAACCAACAATGATAATAATTTGGAGTGTAGCTGGAGTTAAGCTTAAGAATCTATATTGAAAAAAGCACAGGTGATTGCGATCTTTTTGTGGTACCAGAACATTCTGAGCAATATAATATTAAGATATTGTTGAAGCAAGAACTTTTTATTCCCTGCGAAAAAAATACTTTTGGATCAGTGACATATTGTTTTATACATTCCATATAGTTTAGTAGTCTGTAGTCTAAATAGTTCTAGTAGTCTGCAATGCATATTGTTTTATATATATCAGACGTATATATGATACCAAAAGTATTGAGACACCTTCACATTACACCTACAGGAGCTTTTATGACATCCCATTCTAAATCCACAGGCATTAATATCGAGTTGGTGCCCCCTTTGCAGCTATAACAGCTTCCACTCTTCTGGGAAGGCTTTCTACAAGATTTTGGAGTGTGTCTGTTGAAATTTCTGCCCATTCTTCCAGAAGAGCGTTTGTGAGGTCAGACACTGATGTTGGACGAGAGGGCCTGGCTCGCAATCTCCGTTCTAGTTCTAGTAGTCTGCAATGCTAGCGTATGTGTGTGTATATATATATATATATATATATATATATATAAAGGTTGTGTACAGTGAAAAGGCCTGAGTGGAAGGCTCAGTCTCTGTAAAGGATGACAGACTAAAACAAATATAGTACTGTACACACATCGAGTACAAATATAACACTAGAGTTAAAAAATTCAAAGTTTCACTCAGTTCTGCATAAGCGGCCTTATTCACAAATATAATGTCCCTCTAATGACGGCATTCTAACTCATTGCCTACTTTCAGCAAACAGCCCGCATTAGGAATCTCAAAAGGGGAGTTCCCCTGACCCCGAATGCTGAAGCAGCCAGGAGGGTTTGGGTAACCTAGCCTATAGGTGATGTCCCAATCTTATCCTACGCATAGACGGTTGATGCTGCCTGGAAGTCTAACCCTGAAATCACATCTTGGGAAAATAAATATACTGAAGAGCATTTTGTTTAGAGGTAATCTTCTGTCTGTCAATCCAAACAGAAAACCTCAATATCAGAACAACCTTCCAAGGAAGAAAATCTAGTGAAACTACAACAGTCGTACAGCCCCACTCAACATTTTTTTCTCTCTCATTTACACTCTATTTACACATTTACACTCTATTTATCCAGTACGTTGCCACAGCATTGGCAGCAACCAGTTGCTATTTGAAGTTCCTATTTGCTTGGGTTTATTCATGCAAAGTATTCCCATAGCTTTTCCGTTTGTTAAATTTGCTCAGCTGGGTATTTGTTAAAAAAAAATCAGATTACATCTTTGCCCTCTTTGGACTGTAATCTCCTTAGATGTCGTAACCCCCTCCTGCCCAGGTTTTAAGAGCAGTAATGTGTTAGCTGAATAGTAATTTCCAAATTTACAGATCACTGCTTAGTCATGGGACCCATCCCTCATCACCAGCCTCATTTAATCTCTGCATCTGCATCTGCACCTGCATAGCGTTTGGTTGTCTGCAGGCCTTAGCATAACCTGGGGTTATGTTTTACATTTACGCAATTACTATCAAGGCAGACATTTTTATCTGAACTGACTTAATGTAATATCAGGTAGGGCAAACGGCCCTCGCGCGGGAGACACAGGCTTGAGGACGCACAGTTTCAACACCATGATTCAGAAACCATTGTTGGCCTTCTGAGTCATTCTTATCATGTGGTTGTCCTTTTCAGTGGTGCCATTCACCCATGATTACCCAATCTTTGGTTATCAGACAGGGATACGCTGTTAGTCCATTCATTAACATTCAGGATTACTGGTGCAATTTACTGCAGTGAGTTGTTGGCGATAGAGAGTGAAGCAAATGGGGAGATAGCTGGAAATTTAAAAATAACTGAGAATGTGGTGCAGAAAAGGTATTGAGGCAAGGGTTTATCAGCCTGACACAAGGAGTGAAAATCATGTGATAGAATGTGGGTGTGGTTTAAAGTTCGCACCAAAAAGCTGATGTGAACTGACTGTATTTGTTGTTGTAGTCACTGGGTATCCAGCATACCCAGTCTGGCTTCACACACTAGCCCAACTTATGGGGAATAGGACTGTCCTACTCTGAGCCCTGGCTCCTTCCCACCAGACCTGGGTTCCCAACTATGGAAGCCCATAAGGGACAACATGAATGCTCCAGCGCAAAAAATAAAATAAATTAGCCCACATCCTCTACTCTGTTTGTGATATTATTATTACATAATCATTACTAGACATGCCACAACGATGACAGGTGCTATTCAAAAATTGCTATTCAAAAATGCTTCGTATCAATCCATAAATGTGAAGTTTCATTGTTTAACTTATTTACATTAGTCAATAATATTTATATGTATATTCAATGTAATGAATATGTATATGTTTTTTAAATTTTATTTTATTGTATTTGAGTCCAAACACTTCGAGCTATTGAAGCTCACCATCTATTTGATATCCTGCCACGTTTCTTTCCCCTTAGGTGATAATACCACCTAGTGGACATTTGCTACATGGCACTAAAATAAATAAAAAAATAGAACGAAATCGTTACATCTTTTGTTCGAACGGCTGTAAAAAATAAAAATAAATAAATAAATCAAAAGAGCGGTGCATTAAAAAAGAAAAAAATTCAGAAAAGGAATTGAATGTATGGAGAGATGTTACAGATGTCGGCTTTTCTGTATAGCAAACTGTAAACTGTTATCATATTCCAAAACACTGTATAAATACTAAGTGTTGTCACCACTGAATCAGAAAGAAACAATTCTCACACTTACTCATTCAAGAGTGATTGGCAATTATGTTTGTGTTGAAGGTCTCGGATGTGGAGACGAAAAGAGTTGCAACTTGACATCTTGGAACTTGACTACTTTCTGTTCTGTGGGCAGACTGTATTAGGCTGTGACATTTGAAATTGGCAGGAATCGGAGACAGGGTCAATGGTATGTAGAGAAACTAGGGGGGAAAGGCTTTCCACTCTTACTGTATCTCCAGTGCTGGGATTAAAAGGGAAGAAAATGTAATTTAAAGACATGCAGGAAACATTGCGCAAACACTTGTTTCCAGAGGCTACACAATCTCCAGGTTCTTGTCCAATTTCAGTGTAGCCCCAGGGCGATACGTTTGAACACCTAGCTCAGCTCCACTGATTAAAACTGTAATACGGGTACAAATTCAATCCACATGACACTTTTAAGAATAGTGCATTGGGATTTGTTTTTGTTAACCTGTTTATGCAGTCTTTTTTTTTTTTTTTTAAACGTTGTTTATGGAAACTATTACGGTTACATTGAAAGGGTATTTCATACTTCAACGGCGTACAAACGAACGTCAGTAATACACCATACTACAGCATACAACACAATAATCCAAAGTAACAATAGTAATACAACATACTACAGCATACAACATAATAATCATAATAATAAAGTAAGAATAGTAAGTTACTAGTGAGTGACAGGTCCTGACTAATATTTTGTGTTCGGCAAAACACAATTCTAATTCTAATTGTTGTTGTTATTATTATTATTATTATTATTATTATTACATTATTAGTATAATTATCTAAAGCAACTTACATAGCTAACAATGTATACATTTGTCTACTTATACAGCTAAATATATGCCACTGTCCAGCGCTAAATCTTTAAATGACTTTCACAAGACATAGTCAGCATTCCCAGTTTACATGTTTTAGAAGGATTTAGACACATAAAAGTGGCAACATTTGAATGATTATAATTATGTTAAAAAACGACATGCATAATGCAATTAACCAAATGAAGCCCTTTGTCTTTAGCACCAACAGCCAATTGGGAGGACAATTGCAAATTTGTACGGTCATTTCCACCCCCAGGCAAACCACTGAAGACAAATACTGAATGCAGACAGCAGGCTTGGAGCTCCCCTTTTAATCAAGACTAATTGCGGAAGTGATTTGACCTCCGCACAAAGTCGATCAAAAACAGGGCAAATGCGACAGTTTGGGGCTCTGTGGGACAGCCGCCATCGCCAAAACGACCCCCACCTTTCAACGTGCGCTCCATGGAGGAGACACCCCCCAGAGTATTGCATGAGCTCACACTCTGGAGAGCTAAGGGATGACCCTGAGAGAGGGGGTCATGGTACGGCATGCAGAGAACTGACAAACTGAAGGGGCAAACCGAGGATATCACTTCCCTGGCGTCCACAGGGCAGAGTGTCAGCTGATAGGGAGAACAGGCTAACTTCTGCATCTATTATTACAACCTTAGACTGGAAAATACGTGATGTGCAGTAGACCATATTATGATGGTTCGTATTGGCGTAATATGACGGATAACATAAAGTATTCAGTTTTGATTAAAAAGTAAAGTTATATATCTTTCTTCCTTTATACACATGAAACGCGTGTAGGCATAGCTAAGGAGTAGCTGTCAAGTGAATATTTATGAATGAACGCCAACTTAGCTAAACAATCAGAAGAACCACAAATAAATTATTAATGAATACTAATTCATACAGAACTTTTTGCACACGTTTTTTCCCCATTTGAAAAAACTCTTTTTCCACCTAAATGTTGAATTAGTTTATTACAGTGTTATTATTGGGTTGAGCATCAGCAGCCATACTCTAATCCACATACATGCAAAATGATAACAATGAGAAGGTACTGTTTTTTTATACCACTTGCATAAAGGTCAGTGTGACTAATACAACTAAATACAATTCTAAACGATTTTACAAAATAAGTACTTGGATCATTCAAATATATAATAGTATAATAATAATAATAATAATAATAATATATATATATAAATAATTTTCTTGATGATATGTTAGGAAGCTTCTCCAAAAAGTTGTTATAGTAATGTAGAGCTGGCGTCCCAGAAAGGCTTTGGACGAAGGCCATTTTCCACACATCTCTTAATTATCATACTGTCTAAGAAGATTTCTGTCTTTACCTTTTGAATTGTCTACCCGTATTTCACTATGCGTTAACCGTCTCGTAAAGATTACTAGCCTAAAATTGTGACATAAGGGATTTAAAGCTGTCTACTTCTTTTCCCATTAGCCAGAGACCAAACTACGGGATGCAGGCCCAGTCCGGAGATTTGTATGCCTTTGCAGCAGGACAATTCAACCGCTGCCAAAGCCCCTGGTTATCCCGAGCACAGGCTGCCTCACCCATTCCAGCCAATGGGGCCACCAGTCATCAATCTCACCTGTATTCCATGTCTCTGCTCATTAGCTGATAGGACACCTCCCATGGCCTCTTTAACTATTTGTTTAAAATGATGCGATGACTGCGGTCTTATCTGTGTATACACATGCCTTTTCCCTGGAATTGACTGGGGCATTTGGTCAAGAGTAATAAATTAGGATAATTGATTGTGGGTCATTTAATGCTTCGATTTAACAGGAAAGAAATATGCAGACGATGGGAAGATTCTCTTCAGGAGTGAGGTAGTGGGAAGAGAATCGAGAAGAATTTGTTAAAGTTTTATCCGAAAATCAGCAAGCTTACCATGTTTATATCAATGTAACGTGCCCATGTGAATTAAGACACGTTAAGTACGGGTCTTGGCAGCTGACCCTGCCGCGGCATTTGTGTGGGAACAAAGGTTTGGATGGAAATAAAAGTCTATATACAAACAGTCCAAAATAATTGTATGCATTGCTGGCCCCCTTGCATTAAAATGTATCTGTTTATTTACATTTTCTTCTTGTCATTGATATATTTAGCTGAACCGGTGATGCATATGTAACACAAGGCCTTTTAAATATGCATTTTCCAAACGAAAACCTTTCACTGACTCTGCCCTTATCTGTAGCTGCAGGTTGGTAAGATCCATCAATGTTAATGGAGCTATGTTTTGTAATTCTGTCACATTCGTGGCTGGAAACCCCTTTGCAAACTTTCAGACTATATTCTACATATCTCGTTGCAAAACCGCACGTATCTACAGCAAACCATGTTGAATATACAGTAGGTAGCCTGTGTGTGTGTGTGTGTGTGTGTGTGCGTGTGCATTTTATACATTTCTAAAAAAGTTTTAGGGGTGGGATAGTCAGGTTTATAATGTACTGCAATATAAATAGAGGGCAATTAAAGTGTGTCAGATGGCATTGATATTTAGATAACCAAAGGACACCTACAGAAAGTTAGAAGAGAAAGAATAATCTAGAGCGCTAATGATGCTATTGACGGTCGCTCTATTTGGGCTGGACTACCTCCCCTATCAGTTAAATTCACCCGGTAACAGTTAATTACCCTCTGGATGCATATGGGTAGGTCATTATTAACATTTGACCACATCATTAATTTTAGTCACCTCTTCGCTCTCTCCATTTGGTAGGAGACAAGCAGCAGATAGGGGGGTAAGCGGTGACGGGGCAGTTGCCTATTTTTGTGAAATCTCTACAGGTTATGGAGAGTATTGGTTATGAAGACTACAGCATCACACATATTGTTTAGTTTTATCTGCCGTTTTCAGTTGGAGGGATATTGCTATACATTTAAACACAAATACGTTATGATTTGACCCATTCAATCAGATCCAATCACCCATAAATATTTGGGTTTTGTTAGATTTCATACCAAGTGATAGCAGGGTTGTGCAGAATCCAGATTAATATATCTTTAAAGAGGTAATTGTATTCATCCTTAGATATATTATATGCCTGCTAGATAACACATTTCAGTAAGGCATGCGTTTGGCAGAGTCCATTGCATCTGATCAAATCTATCAGCTATTAGTCTTTCAGCTTCCATTGATGTTTCTAACCCTATTTGATGTGGGATCCTTATGGCAACAGATGGATCGCCTACAGACCAGCATCACTGTTCAGGTTAAAATATAAATAATCAATTTTCCTTTGGAAATAGCACTATGTTTTTATCTCAGTACTCCTAAAGAGCTATTCGCAGCGCACTCATCAAACAAACTGTATCTGACCTGAGATGGCTGAGATGCATTCAAACAGACGGCACACAAGTAATGGTATCCGTTTTATAAGCGCCTCACTTTACAGTACTGAGCAAGAGAGAATCCTTCCAAATTATGCTTGTCTCTCTGAGACAAAGGCTGCTCTATCTCGCCGGTATTCCTGGCCTGGGCTTAATTTTAACGAGCTCCGAACGCCAGAGGTCACGCTTTAACCCCTTTCACCGCCACGTTCAAACCTAACCCCACGGTTGATCCGGCCCGTCCCCGGATGTCTGAGCAATCGCTTATCAAGGCCTGCCGTTCCAACAATGAGAGCGCCATCGCAGGAGAGCCTAAGTACCAAACAGGGACAGCCTTGCACTTTCCAAATTAAAAGTGATTATTACAATTTAGCCAATTAGCAGAAGCGTTTTTATCCGAAGAGACTCTAAAGAGATTTTTTACTGAAGCCATTCAGTTTAAGTACCTTGCTCTAAGATGCAGCGGCTGGGGAGGGACTAGAACTAGCCGTAAGATACATTAGATGAATTGCTTTCTCTGTTCATGTGTGTTTGGATCCAGGGCTGGGCCAAGCCTTTATGGGGCCCTAAGCAGAATTTGATTTGGGGGGCCCCCCACCGCCTCGAAAAAACATTTCAAAGCGCTCTTGGGGGCCCTCTGGTGGCCACGGGGGTCCTAAGCAGGCGTTTTGTCAGACCCCTTAAGCGCAGCCTCGATAAGAAGAGCGCACAGATTGCTCACAGGCCTAGTCAGAGCGGGAGCCGGGGTGTCCCAGCAGATAACACCCCACCCTGCGAGAGTGAGTCCCGGCGAGTCCCCATGGGAGTCAGGGCGCTGTATAACGCTGTCGTCTCACCATACGTCTGGGACGGAGCGCTCTCTGGCCAAAGGTAAATACGGCTCGAGCAGTCCATCGATCTGCCTGAGTAATGGAAATGTCATCCATGTGACAGCAGAAACTTTCAGCTCAGCTTGGCTCGGTCACAACTCCTGGCCCTGACAAAGTAGGACCTCGACGTCCCCGTTTCATTATGGTTGCCACTAGTCTTGTTTTGTTTTTCCTTTCCAAAAAGGAAACTTACTTAACAAAAAGCCTAACAGAAAGAGCTGTAATTCCAGGCAATGTTTGGACAACATTTAGACTTTTTCTTTTTTTTTTGCGAGATGCATTAGCAGAGTTGCCGATTACAAGGGGGTGAAAACACCACAGTTGAGACTAAAATGTTTTGTTTCGAGCCCTTTTATAGCACTTCACAGCGCCACTTCCTGCACGCCTCCTTACGCCTCGCTCAGCCCACCCAGACTGACTGACGTTCTGACTCCACTGCGTCTTGGTGAGTGCTACTCATTTGGCGTAAATAAAAGATTTCAGGGAGCTTGAGGGGGGTTAAATGCATTTCTTTTGTAGACATTCAAATCCCCGTAGGAGGGCTTCAATTGTCTCGCAAAAAGATTCCGTCCCCGCAGATTGCATCACAAAGGACCATAACAAACAACCATCCATTTTTCATAGGCAGAGAAATTCTGTTTTTCACCGACAACAAATGCTGGTTCATAAAAAAATATTTATGCAAGACCACAAACAGTCGGAGGGCTCCGTTCACCAATAGAGGACTTGTGTTCTCCAGAGCCTGCCTTACGTTCATGTTAAAGTGGCGTTAAATTTCAGATCTTAATGAAGTCATTTTAATTAAAATCATGTTTGACTTGCCATATGCCATTGCCTCTACTCACAGGAGGGAACTGCATTACTAAGCACAGAGGTAAAATTATGTCTTAGAATTACTAGAATAAAAATTTTTTTAAATCACCGACACCTCACTCATTAATTTTTCATTGTTGTTTATCCAATTCAGGACGGGACCCTAACCCAGCAACACAGAATACGGGTCACCCAGAAGAAAGCCATGTCAATCCTTAGACAATGACCAGAACCAAGCCCTCAGCTAACTGCTGAATCACCATGATTCATTTTAACAGTGGGAATTAATCTGTAGCCCTGTTCTCACCACATACAATCAGAGCTTGTGTCATAGCGGTGAAATATTTTAAACTGTTTATCTTGGGACCTCAAATCAAAATAGCAGCGATATCATTAATAATGGGCTTCCTACATGTCCAGTAATATTACGCTGGGTTTGCAGTGTATTGTTTTAGCATACACTTATTCAAGAAAATAATCACAGTCAATCACAGCGATTTCTCAAGCAAAGCTTTTATCTAACCACAGCGCCCCTGGTTGATGTTGTCATGCCCCGAATTCGAGAGGGACGAGATCGATGCAGGAAAGGATGCAGCGGGCCGAACAGCAGGAACGTTGAAACCAAAAACCTGATCACGCGTTCTTGCATTATGAAATCAATAAACCGCTCCGCGTGCATGCAAAATTAAGAAGGAAATCAACGTTTTCAGCCGGGCTTTATTGAAGCGTAACAAACCGATCAAGCAATAAGTAGTACATGAACGTCAAGGTTGTTCACGATTTCATCTCATCCCTGGCGTTGCTTGTGCCTGTGGTTAGTCTTACAAAAAACGAATAGCCTTCCCCTTCGGCGGACAAAGAAGCAGTCCTTGCAGCGCTTTTTGAGCGCAGTCTTGGTCTTCATCCCGGCAAACTGCTGCGCACAAACGAGCCGCTGGCACTGTCCCAGCAAGCTCACGGGAGTCCTTGTGAATCTCCCAAGCCCAGGAGGCAGGAGTTCTCTAGGCCTCAAAGCCGCGACAGCGGAGAGGCACCTGTACAGCCCTGCGGCAGGTGTGGACTGGCCCCCCGCGTACCTGGTCAGGTGTGCCAGCTGCCTGGTGAGCGAGCCAACCAGATGTGTGAATAAAGGGGGCGCCATTCTGTCCACCACCTGAAAAACACAACCACAGATTCTAACCAAACAAGGAGATTTAAATAGCAATGAGTGAGAAATAAATGCACTAAAACAATGGCAAAAACGAAGTTAATATGCTTTCCTGAAAGGGCGGGAGGAAGTGAATGTATTCTACCCACGATTACGTTCCACATACAAGACACGTTTGCATAAATAACAACATGCTCAATGAGGACAATCAGATTTATTTTTATCAACCTCTAGAAGAAAATAACTATTCACCATTTAATATAATAATCAATACTTTGATAACAAATAAATAATAAGGTGTGCTCAGCCAAATTATATCTTTAATCAATTTAAAGATACCTCAACCTAAATTAGCAGATATCTGTAAATGGCTTAAATATACCTGCAAATATACAGGTGATTTTAAGACACTTGCTAGTGTTTTAAAGATAGCTAAATGATTCTAGGAATATCTAATACACAGCAAATGGTTTAGAAATGTTGAAATGATTTGCAGACTCAAAATATACTCAACCCCTAACGTAGGTTTCCACATGAATTTGTCTAAAAACGTAGGCCTCTTGTTTAATTAAGACCGAACTAAAGTCATTAAGCTCACTGTAGCGTTTATTTGGTAGCGTGATCTACGATAACATCACAGTTACATAAAAGTACATTGAAAAGTATGTCAATTTCAAAAGCTATATCTTAACAATACCATAGCGTATCCTAATGCTTCACGCTTTCATCACGTTGACACTGACAACAACAGGCCCTGTTAACCCCAAGTTATAGCTGGTGATTGAATTTCCTAAATTAATTCGTAATCGATATGCCTTGAAACGGAAATAAAATGCCACCCACCTTTATTCTATAAAACGTTAAAAATGGCTTCACAGCACGTAGATTTTCTTTCCCAGGCTTCGTGTTGAGAAGCAGAACAGCTAGCAATACAAATGTATGCTTCTGTTGAGGTCACTGAAAATGAGTCCGAGGAATATAAACAGGCTGTGTCGCTGGGTCCTTGTGCTAATCCAGTTAAAGCAATTAAGTATTTTGTAGCTCTCTTACTGAAAACTGTTTGAAATATTGCTTTAACATAAAATATTAAACCATTAATTGTTGTTAATTTAAAGATCGTTCCATATTATAGATATAAAAAATAAAGTACTTTTAGCAAAAATATCCGATAACAACAAGAAATGACATTGAATTCGCTATACGCTAAGACCCAGGAGAAATCTCATCGTGTTTTGTGAGGTACATTTGCAAAGCTTTCTGGGAAGAGGGTTTGGGAAACATGGCGGTTTCCAGGTTAAGGTTAGTGTCCTTCAGTAAAAATGCAGTGGTTCTGTTGACGCCTCTTAAGGTGTCAACAGTTCCTGTTCACCGGTATGGTATTCAAACGTCAGCCAGCGGGGAGAAAATCACGCACACTGGCCAGGTAAAAAAATAAAATCCTCAATAACATTTCATTTGTCTTATAGAAGTGATCGGGTTGTTGCAAGTCGTAAGGGCCGCACATATATACTTGTTTAGCTGATTTTTACTGGAGTACCATTGGAACTAGTTTAATTGGCCGTTAGGTTGCATGTTCATTGAGGTAGAAACACGAAGTGGGGATTCACTGGATTGAAGAGCAACGGGCAGTGGTATTCAATCCTGGTCCAGAGGGTGACCCCCAGCACTCAGGATTAGTCTGAGAAGTTTATAAAATCAGTGACACCCTTTATGCGAATTAGTCCTGTTTGGGCATAAACTCTGATGTTGGTATATCCTCTTTCCCCGTTTAACTGTTTGAAACATTTAATCGTGCAAGCTGTGTTTTGTTCATTTTTGCAGGTATATGATGAAAAAGATTCAAGGAGAGCCAGATTTATTAACCGCCAGAAAGAGGTAATGTCATTATTAATATATGACCAGATTTGTGTTGTGCTTATTAATCCATTTATGATAAGATGCTCTTTTTTTAGCAAATTACGTTTAATATATCTCCCTGATAGATGGATATATACACGCTTATAATTATGACTGAATATTTTGTATACAATATTGAAATTGAATCATGCGTTCCTGCATTCATATAATCACTCTGAAGAGCTGACGTCTGTAATACTATAGAATACATAGTTTAGGAAAGTGTATGAAAGACTGCTGAGTTTGCTGACACAGCAAGTCACAGCAAGGAAGTTTCCTTTCCTTTTTCTTTACAGTGCCAAGCTGCTTGTAATTCTTCCTTTGCCTTTTCTGATATTGTAACAGAAGCAATAGAGATAATGTAACAGAAGCAATAGAGGTGAGTTGTTCCATGCTGCTGATGCTGCTGTCTTCTGTAATTGCAGGTGAATGAAAACTTTGCCATCAAACTGGTAGCAGAGGAGCGGGTCTCTGATGTGGAAACCCGTGTGGTGTCATGTGATGGGGGTGGAGGAGCTCTCGGCCACCCTAAAGTCTACATCAATTTGGTAAAACGAGGGCTGTAGACTGTAGCATAAACCACACATCTGCATTACCTCTGACCCGTTTACGCGTGCTGTAATATCACCCATGTTTGGTTAGCAGTTTAGAAATCTGCTGGGAATTTAACAGTTCTAAATCTGTCATAGGTATTCATTCAATGACCTCAGTTCAGCCCCTCAGCAAAGTTACAGAAGGTGAAAATGAACTGTGTTCTTGTCTTCAGGATAAAGAAACCAAGGTGGGCACGTGTGGCTATTGTGGACTGAGGTTCCAGCAGAAGCCTCATCACTGAAGCACTGTCTCTGTCTTCCGTATCTGTAGCTGATTTTTTTTCGTGCTAATAAATTATTCCCATTCTGTGGACTGTTGGTTCTCACTTAAATGTACAGATAAGAACTTATTATCTTCCAAAAATAGTATGGAACAGAAATATTAGTATGGAACAGTATATTTTCTTCTAAAAATATTTTCAAAAAGTATGGGGCTTAAAACCAATTTGAGGATTTTTTTTTCTTTTTCTTTAATGGAGTTGGTATTCATCCGTTTTTAATAATCATGAGCCTTTTTAATGCCCCCATCCTAATAGTTCAATGGTTTTTGACGAGCATAAATAATTAATAAGAGCACCTCTTGGGAAAACTCAAACGTATTATATTCTTTATTCTATTATTAAAGATTTAATTTAAATTTATCCTTTCGATGAGTCCATACTTTGTTATTGATCCAGTTTATCCTATGTTCTTATTAATGAATTAATTATGGATAAGAAAAACTAGATCAGAGGACAATTGACCTGCCTTATTCCAGCTTTGCTTGAGGAAGTTCCATTCATTGGTGAACACACTTCTTGAATTTAAGATCTAAAGTCACGTGGTTGTCAGCATTTGATGGATCTCCTGGATAACATTTAGCGCACACATTTTAATTATTTCTTCTTTGCAATAATGACATAATACTGCGATGATTTACAGTACAGGTGACAGATTTTAAATTAAACAGATGTTGTGGTCCTTTTTGAATAGAAGCAAACTGCTAGGTCTCCGAACTGCTGCTAGTACACTCGGCAAAGCATGCAACGTTTGCTGTAACGAGCCTGCCTGTTTGTTGACAACATCTCTAACAATCCTTCAGTGTCCATCCTCGTGTAGCAGAATGCTAAAACTACTGAACGTATGGTTTCATGCTAGTGTTTTTTATTGGGGAAGATATCCACAATGTCTTCTGATTAAGAAAATAAAAATATACATTATTGTTATCATTCTGCTCACAAAACTAGCTGAGATTATGGAAGTCATTGTACTTCCTGGATTTTTGACCCGTTATTCCATTTATTAAAGAAAGAGGTCACTATTGTTCTTTTTGTAAAATAATAATTTTACATTCGTTTCCTGACATTTTTCAGTGTTATCTCAGTGTTACCTCAGTGTTACCTAATGCAATGTTAAAAATCGGGCTGTTGATTAATAATCCCTCTCAGTTTTTTCTTGTTGGCCCGTTCATGTTTAATTCAGAGAATAGAGCGCAAGATGAGAAGATTTTCAATAACACGGTGAAAAAACTAAAGTAATCAATTTTTCATTAACGGCATGCTGAACACCAGGAAAAAAAAAACAAGCCAAGTTGACTCTGGTCCAATGTTCCCTCCCCTCCTGAGTGCTGTCACTGTCACTGTGACACAGTCACTGTATATGAAAGTAGAAGACTAACAAAATTCCATCATTTTATCGTGTGCTTAATACATACAAGTTCATAAAAAGTTGTTGGGTGGTTGAAAAGCTGTTTTGTCTCTGTGGAGGTAGCAATTAGGTGTCAATGCTGTTTTGGATTTCTGAAATAATTATAAACTCTATACTTTCGTATCATTACATAAGATTTTGGAAGGCTTACTACTAAGCAGTTTTACTTATTATTGCATATATATATTTTTTATGCCAGGCTACCTTTCAGTTAAATATCTATAAACCTCTAAAATGAAAATAAAATGTAGTACATAGAACATACTGTAATGTTAATAAGGCTGCGCTAATTAGAATGGTTTAAACGTCGATATTAAATAATCTGGAGCTTCATTTGCCAGTATGATATTGACATTTTGCAGTCATTTTTCAGGACTCATCCTGCAACACATCCTTAAACACTTCCTCCCAACAGAACTCATCCTGTGTACCCCCAATAATGACCTTTTTAATATAGTGATGGCCACTAGGAATATACCTTCCAAAGCTCAGTTCAGCTACCTAGTTGCCTCCACTGTAACAAAACTGGCAAACTGCCTTAGGGGAATCTTTTATTTAAAAAAAATAATGTTTTTAATGAAAACAAGAGCAGCTGCATCACAAACCACCGTGCTAATATTTAGAAAGCTAATGAAAAAGCCAAAGAGAAACATGTCACAAACCAGACCACCGGATATTACATGCATGGCATCTTTCTCACTTACTTAATTCAAATTCTCCATGTAATCCCCTTATTACTCGGCATCCAGGCAGCCTGATATTAAGTGTTGGCAAATGACCCTCTAATGAAACCATTTATTATCCAGCCTGGCATTAACAAATTGTTAGCTTTGGGCTTTTGATTATCCAACCAGATAACACATTTTATTCTGGTATGAGCTCTATTGGCCGTATATGGCCATTATTGTCAAGTGAATCCGGTCAGGAATCTACAATGGCTGTCTTGGAAACATGCGCTTGCATTTGTTTAATCATTTCAGTGACTGCTGATCTAATATGTGTGTGAGAAAATAATAAATAACAATAATAAATAATAAATAACTACATTTGTTAGCCATAATTGACCTGATCAAACCGTTCCAAACTGGGTCATTTATCTTCGAATGCCGCAGATGGTTACAATTATGCGTCTTAATCGGACTGCATTAATAACTATCCATTGCATTATGATATTAATTCAATGTCACATTGCTGAACTGCAACCTTGGCATTGTTGTAACATTTCTTGATGATTCTGTTATTTTGGTTATGTTTGGTTCCCCTTTATCCATCATCTGTTCTTATAATGTGTTGGGTGGGGACTGTTGCCGTTTCAGGAAAACACTGATAAATTCAATGAACACATCAGAGAGATTAAACGTCGTGTGTGATTAAACAATAAGTAAAACAAAAAGTCTCCAGTCCGTTTTTTTCTCCTATATATATATATATATTGCATCATATATTATATCATTGCATTGTTCTATTGCCATTTCTCATAATTGTCATCTTCATACCTTCACATAAGCTAAAGCGATGCTGTTATCATTCGGGACCTGACGATCCCACCATGTGGACATGAGGAAATCAGTAGCCAGTCACTCTCTTCTCCGTAGAAACTGAACCGGAGTCGCGTCCGACCTGACAACGAACGCCCGAGCGGAACCACACACGTTTGAGGAAGATCATATATATTTTATCAGCCTGACTCTCCTTTGGGTTCACTATGCCTAAATTGGCCCATGCATACAAGCAAGCCACGTCTCTACTGGTGCATGCCGTGTAGCCAGGTTTTCCAGCCGGATCTTTCCGAGAGAATGAAAAGAGCAGCCAGGCTAACATAATTGGCACCGGTGACAATCTGGGGGTCAGTCTGATGCCTCTGAACTTTCATTTATGGTTCTTTTGGGATTATTATTACTGAAAGAATGAATGTCAGATTCACAGTAAAGGATATTGCACACAATGAACGGGGCCGCAAGTTTCAGGCAGGAACTTAGTTCAGGCGTTTATTTTGAGAAAAGGATATGGGTGAAACTAGGTGGATAAAATGTGATGCATAAAACAAATATGTACTCTATAATTTATACCTCAGAGCAACATGGAAGAATCATTTTAAAATTCGAGCATTTGCTGTTTTATTTTTAATATATTTATATGTTAATTTGCATGCGTTTTGAGGAGCTGGTATAGCCTTAAATAAAAAGAGAACCCTTTTATGATTATAAATAGTTGCTCTGCTAATAGACAAATCCCAAGTTAGTATTTTACTGTAATTATTGACAAAGTTTAAATAAACTTAAAAATCCCAACCGGAGGACATTTCTATAAAAGACTAGCAGACCTAATACCAGAGCTTTTGCATAAAGTTTTAAGCTTTTCAAAAGCACAAATAATACCCAGTGACTATGAATTAATTACTCAAGCTATTCCTAACATTTGGCTTTCAGAGGAGTGGCATATCATTGGACTCCAGTCCTTCAGAGTTGAAGTCACAACAGCAACTTCGACAGTATATTCGCTCACACACTCACACAGACTTCAACACTCACACACATGTAAATTCACTCTGCAGACACCTGTGTTTGTATCATCTGCTATATACATTTCTAAAAACAGCCAGATGCATCCAAAAACACGGATACTTATTCAAAGCTTGTGTTGATGTGTCACAGGTGTTAACCTGGGGATACAAGTTGTTGGATATAGTTGTAGGACCAGTTGTGTACTATGTGTAAATATCTAACTCTGGAAAAAAAAAAAAAAAACCTTTCCACTTAAATAATTCTATAAATTAAATACACATTTAATTTAATGTAAAACACACATACACCATAAATAGAACAAAAATGTATTTTCCGTTCTAATTTGTTGAGCTCTGTTTATATTTATCGTGATTTGGATACAAGTTAACGGACAGACAGTCTTTATTTGAGACCTAGGTTCCTAGTTCAAATAAAGGACTCAATATTTCCTTCATTATCACATTTTTAGCTTTTGTTCCCTTCTGTCCTTGTCTGCACAATTAGGTCAAAAAGGTGACAAGAAGGGGATTTTCAGCTCAGCCGAGGAGAGGCCTGGCTTCACCAGAACCCTTCCCCATCTACATCAACACGACCAATTAATAAGGCCAAGGTCTGTCAGACGAGTCAGTGCTCTCATCCTCCCTTCACCTTTACTCGCGTTGGAAATGAATCTGCCAAACATTTAATTACCCTCCACCCCCCACACATGCACGCGTGCTTGCGGACGTTCAAGATCAGTCACATTATGCCTTTTTCAGCATTAAGACAGAATTGTGACCAATTACCTAGGTTTTACCTTAAGTCACCAGAGTAAGAAATGTGACCTTTTCCTCAGAAATGATTGCACGTTTTTCCAATGAGCATGGACGTTGTGAATTTTTTTTTTTGGGGTGGGGTGACATCCGAGCTAGGCCTGTGATAGACTGGTTTGAATGTTAATTCACCCTGATGTCTCGAGGAATAAATAAGCATTTCTGACAGGACACATGGCCCCTAATGGTGGGTAAAAGGGCTGGCAGTTTAATGAGAAGAGGCCAATCAGGCAAGCACTGACCACTGAGAGACTAAGAAGAACCTGCTGCCTTCCTCAAGCATACCAAATTAACTCCCTCCATCGGCAGGCAGAAAAAAAAAAGAAGAAAAAAAAACCCGGCTGTCTTTGATTTTGTTCCTTCTCAATGTTTAAAAAATGCAAATAAAATAAAACAAAAAAACGCAACAGAGCAAGAAGAAATCTCATTTAATAGACAGTCCGCGCATGGGCGACCCATAAAATGTATGTTCCCTTCAGGTGAGAGAACATTGGGAGGTATCGCGCGGTATTGTAATGCTTGGGGTGACGCATCACGGAGCACGTTGCCCATTCATGCAAATCCGCTCAGTTCTATATTCTGTCTCTCCGGGACCTAATTGTGTGAGGCGGCTGGTTAAGGCAAACCACGCTCTCATGCCACCTCCAGCACAAGGGGAGGAAAATGCGTTTTATCTTTCTTTATCCATCTTTACCTTACGCTTGCGTTCAGTGCATCAAGGTTTAGAAAGACAGTTTAACTAGGAAAGATTCGGTTTTTGTGCACCGTGTCTTTAAATCGACTAGATGAAAAAACTTCATGCGTGGTAAATAGTGATTTTGCTATTTATAACAGTCTTAAAACAAGGCCCACTTAGCATCTGTGTGCTGAGGCAGAGCATCATCTGCGTATTTAAACTTGTGCCTTCCCATGGAGAAGTATTTGGAAATGTGCATTGTCTGAGCAGGCAGTTCGCGGTGATCATTCAGGCATTTATATTTTGTTCGGTGATTGTTGACTTCAGTCACACCAGTTTTGAGTTAAATCTCGTTTTGGAGGGGTGTTTGGGCAGACGGTGCCTCTACCAGAGGAGTACAGGGATGGAGATGCGACTCTGCACCGACTCCATTCCGACACCGACTCCAAGAGTTCGAATGCGTTTTCTGTGGGCTGTGGGTTTCCAGTCTGCAAAGAGTCCTTGCATGGCACAGTTGCCAACACAATGTACACTATACAGTGCTATTTACACACTAAACATTGCCAATTACACACTATACAGTGCTAATTACACACAGCAGTTCTTATTTTTCCGGGTTTGTATGCTACCATTTTTTACTATAGTGGTAGTTTGGAGTTCGCTAAAATTAAACTATTTTATAGTCCTTTTTTAAGATTTGTGTTTGGGACGGCAGTTTTTGTTGATATTTTAAGTGTCACACCAATGTTAATTTGAGATAGGGAACCTTTCTTAAAAATTGTTAGTATCCAGGATTGTTAAAATCTTTAGGCGTAGACATGCTGAGTGAAGAATGCAGGGATGCAAAGATCCAAAGATTTTGACCTCTATACTCGAAGGAAGTTTTAGTAGCACTACAGATAAGGATTCCTTGGCAGGCCCCATTCAGGACATCCCAAACAGCTCTGTGTGCAGACAGAGGGCACTTACTGTGTTAACTCCTCTTTGAAAAGGCAGCTCATATCTTCAACAGCTCATCCCCTGTCACCTTTAAGCAATAAATGGTATGGCCATTTAGATAAGCACATGCATGCAAGCATGGTATTTTTGCTCGTCTGCAGAAGTCAGTCCTGTCTGATGAACTTACTACCACTCAAAATGATCCCAACCTGAAAAAAAATTAAAATACTGTAGACTTAAATAGATATAGATCCAGTTTGGTTCATGCAATGTATTATTATTTGATTCATTGTACTGAAACTATGCATTACATTTGAAAACGTGAATGGTCTAGAGGTCTGACTTTTCCAAATGCGATGTAAGTCAACGTTTGGCCTATATCAGCTATCATATAATTAACGAAGTAAAATTATTTATCAATATATGCTAATAATACTGATGTGAAGCAAATAAATTTAGTGCTAAATACACATGACAACGGTAAAGAATATGTTGTGTCGTATGTTTAAAATTACTCGCAGAATTAATCCAATATCACACCAGTTGTGTGCCGTCTCAAACTATTACAAAGCCCTTACATTAAATAATGTTGTGTTGGCTATAACTCGACATTATTACAATGATAATAATGAAAATTACAGTGTGTGCCTCCCTTTTTACTCGTAACTATTTACTCAAATGAATGGACTTTCTCCTGTAAATCAGGAGGACAAGACTCCCCAGTGAAAGTTAGGCAGACCTATTTGTGCTTGGATTAATCCAGGGCCTCTTATAAGACTGAGTAAAAAGGAATTGTGCCTTACATTATGTAGCCAGGTAACATTAACTCCCCTAGAGGCTCAGGTAGGTTTCTATTTTGCTCTAATGAATACTTAGTGCAAATTATTATATGTTTAAAAATAAAAGCGCAGGTCTATAATTTCCCCATCTCGTTTTGGTTTTCATTAACTTCCCCCATTTCGTGATTTCACTCAGGACTGCATAACCACACAAATTAATCCAACCGCTTTCCATATTAGGCTTAAACATGTCTGGAACTTGACATTTAAATGGTAGGGCACTACGCCCCTTTTCTTGTAAAACTGCCTTCATGCAATAGACGGAGCAAGATCAGACAATTCTGGAAAAAACAAACCTGAAACTAAAAGTCTCGATAAAAAGGGTCATCCTCGCAGGTCTGCCAAGGCGCTCAATAAACTCAATAAACATTGTTTCTCAGTTCAGTTAGGATTTAACAAGAAACACTTTACATACTTGTTCGGGAACTTTTTTTCTTTAAAACGTTTTTTTTTTCTTCATTGTTGAGCATCTGCTAAACTGACACGATCCGTAGTAAATTTTCATTTTTTAATAACCTTCGAATTATTTTGAAAAGCAAGAGCTCTGAATGGGTTCAAATGTTAGACGTGGAAGTTATACAGATCTGCATAATATATTCCCATCTAGAACTATTCAAAAAGTTAATTGATCACCTCTTAAGGAGCGGTTAAAGGTTTATTATCTTTCTATCTATTATCCCGTTCTTTTCCCACTGTTAATAATAATCCCACTTTATGGAAGCAGATTCAGCCTAACCGTCAACCGCCCCCGCCGGGCGGGGGGTGTGTGTGGGGGTGTGTGTGTGTGTGTGTGTGTGTGGGTGGGGGTGGGGGGGTGTGGGGGTGGGGGTGGGGGTGGGT
>JAOYSI010013057.1:0-22564 GCA_025775065.1 Hiodon alosoides | reverse complement strand
CCACAGAGTTGCAGTGGTCTGGATCCTGTTAGCCTAACGCAGGGGCACACTCCACAGAGTTGCAGTGGCCTGGATCCTGTTAGCCTAACGCAGGGGCACACTCCACAGAGTTGCAGTGGCCTGGATCCAGCTAAAACACGCACACCTTCAAAGTAACCCCAGGCACGGGCTCCTAAGGTGCCCTTAAATGTAAAGTCACGGCGTATGGTGTGCCCTTGGCCTCTTTACATTCAGAGACAGTAACAAGGGTTTGTTTTGCACTTCAAGGTTTTATGTGTCTGAATACCAAACCACCCCCAGGACATCTTTCAGGGCCGCCTGGTTTTTGTTTTTCACAAGGTGAGTGTTAAATAAAAGCCTAAACACGCATGCAGTTGACAGATGGCCTGGGATCAGAACCAGCTTCCTAATGTGAGAGATCCCGCTCTCTGCTTCTGCTCAAGCAAAGACACTGCTGCCAGGGATCTGGACACGGAGCCCTTTATCTGGATTAGCAACTACCTTCACGAAACAGCACAACACCTTTGGGAGGAAGGAGCTAACGCTAAGTTGTTTAGTTCCTTTGCAAAGTCTAAAAATCTTCACCCCTTTGCTTTCATAATTTGCGGTGTGAATCAATACTGCGTTGCCAGTATATTCTGAAACATTTAGACAGTTGGAGAGTTAAAAAAAAAAAAAGAAGACTAAAATAGATTAAACGGTACATCAGATTGTTGTAGTTTGGAGGTTTGGTAAATTCTTGTCGAGTTAAGTCTAAAGTGGTCTCACACCCCTGTCGCCATCGGCAGCAAGTAAAAGCCTACAGAATATATTTCCCATCAGCTTTATTACACGTAGTGAATTTATCACAATGCTGTACTTTTATCGGTTATTCCGAGAGAGAAAAAAAAGTATTCCCAGTAAATTTCCCTTTCGACATCCCCACCCCGCCGTTAGTTTCTCTGACAAAGATTTCTCAGTTCTGCCGATGTGTCTGGGAACCTGGCAGCTCGTGACCAAAAAAAGATCTCACTTTGTTTCATCGACAGGCGTGGGGCTCCGACTTGTGTTGCCCTCTGCGTTCGTGTGCATATTTATTCAGGTGTATTCTGCTATTAATCGCAGGTCATGGCCTGCCGCTTCCTGTCAACCACTATTGTGCGTGAGCCTGCCAGTCTCGCAGCGCAGTCCTCCCGAACACCTGCAAGTAAGCAAGCGGGTAAAACATCCGACTAAAGCGGCGGAGCCGAGGACGGGAAGGGCAGCTAATTAACCCCATCGGCCGGCTCGAATCGTGTCTCTCAGCGGCGAACAAAGCTATGGGTTCGCTCAACAAAGCAGCCGCAATACGTAAACAGAACATATTTAAAAAAAACACGGTCTGAAAGGAATCCATTAATATCTGATTCTGAGACGCCGGTTCATGGTCATCAGTACAAAACGTTGCGGTCCATTTTTATGTAATTAATTATGCCGTCAACTCAGTGTCTCAGGGTCTGACCGGCGCTCCGGTGAAAAAACGGAACGCTGTAGTAGTTTATTCTCTCTCGGCTCTCGGGCAATTAGCCGCCCAAGTTCGTACTCAAACTAGTGACCTTAGCGTATTAGCCTCATTGTAGGTGGATGTATTTTTCGTCCCTAAAAATCCACAGACATTTTCCAGTTTTACAAATAAATATTAGGCTGTAGTTATTTGCAATTAAGTTTACATAAGGTCAGCATGCAAAGATTGTTATTCAAACTAATTCAGATTGGGCACCGAGCAAAAGGCGCCGGCAGTTTTCTAACCCGGTCACTAATCCGGTTCCATAGCAACACTTTCGTCTCTCCGAACCCTTAGTTCCATTTGTACGCCTGCCTACGCTTTGATGTTCGACCCCGTTATTAGCCTGTGCTGCTTGTGATGAAATTCCCCCTCCACGGAGAGGGTCGAGGGCACTCCAGTTTCCAGGTCTTGTCGATTCAGTTTCGGCCATGATTTATAATTAAATCCTTAGAATTATAATTACGTGACTAATTGTATCACCAGTCATACAAAAAATAAAACACTCAATCGGCGCAGGTCCAAATGTCTGTGGCGGAGAATATTCAGTGTCACCACAACAGCACTGTTACGGTAGGCCGAGGATCGCACCATAAAATACAAATATGCCGACTCGTTATTCTGTGTCGCATTGCAAAAAATAGACCTCTAATCCAAGTAAATCAGCTCCCAGCTCCAACACTTAGGCCTATTTCCATATAAATAACTAATCTCAGAGGACCGGATATTTTTCAGCTCTAAAAATCTGAGCCCTTTGCGCGCCACTACATCGAGTTCAAACCCCAGGGAAGATAGGGAGTTTATCAAAGGCCTTCCGGTTCTCTTTCTCAGACTTGAGCTGCCACTTTCTCTCGTCATGTTGGCAAGAACATCTACCGGCTCACAAATCCCACTAAAACATGTAAAGCTTTTTGATCACAGGGACGTTCCTGGCAGCTTCTTCTCACCAGTACTTAGCAACGAGGTTAGCTTGTAGCCGTTTAGCCTACTTAAATCTATTATTTTAAATATTTTAGCATACATTTTAGATGTTTACAAGCGTTCCACTACTACTGGAACCTGACATTGGAATACAGAAAGATTATGGACAATCTCACGGTCAGGTACAATCCCTCGGTCAGGTACAATCCCTCGGTCAGGTACAATCCCTCGGTCAGGAACAATCCCACGATCAGGAACAATCCCACGGTCAGGTACAATCCCTCGGTCAGGAACAATCCCACGGTCAGGTACAATCCCTCGGTCAGGAACAATCCCACGGTCAGGTACAATCTCACGGTCAGGTACAATCCCACGGTCAGGAACAATCCCTCAGTCAGGAACAATCCCACAGCAGGCATCCTTGCCAAAGATCTTTTTCACACCACACTGTCTAAGTACTTAACGTCACACAAAAATGGAAAACTTTCTTTTAATAACTTTGTTCATTTCTGTTTCAACATTATCTGTTATGTACCCAAGTGAGTCGAGGTGGCACAGTAAGCTGGTAAGGGGCAGATAAGGTCTTGCATTGGGCCTTCCAAAAAAACGTCACCCCTGCCTGGAATATACTGTCATATTTTCACATCCCTAAACTTATCAAAATTGTAGCTTTGTAGAGAATATAAACTTTTTCCGAGGACGACCATCGCAAGCATTTGTTACAACATTCATTAAAAACTATGAGAGATTTCTATTTAATTAATTAATGAATGAAGAGCTTTGGGCTTACAGGCCCAAAGAAAAACACCGCGCCAGGGATGAAAACCAGAATGGTTTATTAAGTTGAATTAATAATTACAGTTTTGGCTTAATTGGACAAAGCTTTGATGGTTTAAAAAAAGCAGAACTCAGCTCGGAAAAAGGATTTTTCTCTGTGCGCCTGGTTTGTAAATGATCTTGATGACAGTTATCCAGAAGGCCTTTTTGATCAAAGTCATTTTTCTCAAACAGAGTTCACAGCCTAAACACCCTGCCTAGAGTTAACTCAGAGAGAACCAACACAACACTGGAGAGGGGACGTTTTGCTGCGGCAGGTGTCTTAACTGATGAGTGAAGGAGTGCGATCCTGCACTTCAGATTTCATTACCCTCGAACCTTGACTCGTCCTGCTCTTGGTCTAATCACAGGTTTGAGATTTGCCTCGTAACTGAACTCTGGATGGGACTTTGTAGTGCGCTGGGTGGTGGCCCACCTTTAGGCAGATCTGGGACACGCCTAGGTCGGCTCTGAGTGAGAGGCAAACAGGGGGGCGACTCCCACAGCCTGGACCTTGCATATGCACCTCAGTGTGGCTTGGATAATGAGCCCACACTCAGGTGCTAGCAATTCAAGACTATAAAATGTGAGACAGCTAACACTGTCTAACAGGACAGTTCTATACCAAAAATGCCCTCCCCTCGGTTGCCTGTCAATCACAGTATAGTAATGTTCATAATGACGTTGGAATACTCACTGGTGCCCTTCAAAATGACACGTCCTGTGGTCTTTTTAAAAACCCACGGCCCATGTGTCAGTAACAGACCCGCACCAAACAAGTGCCGTAGAACAGCACAGAGGAAATAACTACCCTCCCCTTTGTTCATTACTTCCTGCTCTCTGTAAGGATGACTCATTCAAAGGCAAAGAACGCATTCAGCCACGCTTGCAGTCAAATGTTCTGTGGCATGGTGTTCAAAATGGAAGATTATGCATTACGCCCACTGACACAGATAATGAAAGGAAAACTCATGCTTAACTGACACTTTTTGGTCCTATCAAGTGTGTGTGTGTGTGTCTGATTCAGTAGCGGTGTGTGTGTGCCTGTGTGCCTGTGTGTGTGTGTGTGTGTGTGTTTCGGTGTGTGTGCGTTTTTCCCCCCATCCATCTGGGTTTGATTGAAAGGGATGTACGTGCTCCTTTGTTGAGGGAAAGTGGAGCTATGATCACTTCTTGATATATACTGAAATGCCCACTTGTGAAAAGGGGTTAACATAAATAAACAAATAAATTGTGTAGAAGTATGCAAACAGCTGTTAGGAAAGGGAGTGTTTATTATAATTTACACCATTCAATGATTAAACGATTGAAAGGTCATTTGTTTGGACATTGTCAAAACAAAAGTCCTCCTTCCGTTGTTCAGAAGGGTTTAGAGCTGTTTTAAGCTGCGAACCACCGAAACATCTGAATACGACATTCCAAAAGGGGCGTGTACCTGCATGGACAGGACCATTGCAATGTTATTGAGAAAGTTCTGCTGGTGTTAGAGGTCAGAGGACCGCCCCGCCATCATTAGCTGCTTGCCGAATCTAACGCTCTTTCCTGGGTGTGATTCCAGACTATTCACAGACTATCCACATGAGCTGAAAATACGCCCGAGTGACATTCAACAAAGTTGTTCTACAGACGGCCAGGGCTGGATCTGTTTTCTGGACCCTGGCACCGGCAACTGAAAACGGGGTCATCAGTCACCTTCTCTGGAAAATTGGACCTCTCCACAGGAGTGACAGAGGGTCAGGGTTGCAGCTAGGGGAGGGCTTGTGAGCATGAGGGTCACGTGACCAAAACGCAGAGGGCTGAGGCTCTTCCCAGATGTGTGTCCACGGATTTAGTGTGGAAGGAACCTGTGCTTCCAACACTTCACAAAAAACACTTTTTGTTTTTTGAATCTGCATTTTCCTCTTGGTCCATTCAAAGTGCTGAGGTGAGCTTAATGAGGGCAGCGGACGCCCCGCCGGGACTAGAGCGGGCCCGTCTGGCTTGTACCACAACTTTCTTCTCCTTCGGCGAATTTCTGCCTCAATGGTCCTGTCCTACAGTCGTCCCCTTTCCCTCGGTTCCCGAAGGCTTCCATCTGCTCACCTCATCATCTCGGCAATGCCTGTCTCAGCTCAACAGCTCCACAGCACGCCGGCTCCCAAACAGTCCAGTAAACAGCTCAAATACAGTTTTCAGAATTACTTTCACTAATGGGTGACAGGGTTACTCTGAGATCGTCTGTTGTTTGAAGAGTCAAAATTATGTGCTTTTTGTTAAATGTATAATACACCTTTGTGAGCCATTTTTATCGTAAAATTTAAGTCTGACAAGTTGGCAGCACTAGTGAAATGTTATTTCTGGCTTGAATCCCAATCCCTGACCCTAACCTTAACCCTAACCCTATCCCTAAACCTTACCCTATCCCTTACTCTAACACTAAATCTATCACTAAACCTAACCCTAACACTAGATACGTACCTAACCTTAACCCTAACCATAGACACATCCCTAACCATAGATACGTACCTAACCTTAACCCTAACCATAGATACCCTAAATCTATCGCTAACACTAGGATGTCATACCCAGATACACAAATGATGCTTTGCCAGGTTTGACTTTGGATGGACAAATACAGATCTCCACTCGTCATTCTACACGCATATTTATGCCACGACAAAAAACGAGGCGAGGAAAAGGAACATAATTATTTACGCACTAAGTAAATAAATCATTAGTCACCGCCAATGAGTGTGTAAAAGCGACACCCCTTTTACACCTTTTACCCCAAGCCTCTCCTGGCCGCGTGGGCCTGTCTGCCTTTGATGGACAGCCTCTCCTGGCCGCGTGGGCCTGTCTGCCTTCAATGGACAGCCTCTCTTGGCCGCGTGGGCCTGTCTGCCTTTGATGGACAGCCTCTCCTGGCCGCGTGGGCCTGTCTGCCTTTGATGGACAGCCTCTCCTGCGAGTCCCCCGTGACACTGACCTATTTGTGAACTACTACCAGAAACGTACAGTGATTTTAACAGCCATTTTTCATTCTGATCCCTGGGGTGTACGGAGCTGCCCCCACCCCGCCCTTTCTAATCTGAGGAAGGGTATTCCAGATTTAGCCAAGGGTAGTCCCCTGGAGTGAAGGACTTCCTCTTACACTGTGCTCAAGTAAGCTCCTGCAAGTGAATAGAATTGTTTCTATTTGTAGTTATACATGTGCATGCATGTATGTGTGTACGTACGCATGTATGTGTGTATGTATGTCTATTTTGTTTGACCGACCCAGCAGACTTAATGAATGATCTCTAAACTGCACTTTGTAG
The DNA here is from genome assembly GCA_025775065.1 of Hiodon alosoides. NCBI lineage: Eukaryota > Metazoa > Chordata > Actinopteri > Hiodontiformes > Hiodontidae > Hiodon > Hiodon alosoides. Next base: position 16,009 of record JAOYSI010013057.1, on the reverse strand, counting down.
TTTTATGATTTTAAATCACCTGCTCTCATGCCTAGTCTTCTCTTGGGTGAAGCAATGTTAATAACCCAAAATAACGGGATGAGGGTGAGAGTGTGTTTCTAACCTTGATGGGACCCCGACCCGCGTCTTCCAGTACCAACGTCACTAAAGGGTCTAGACCTCTAAGGAAGGCTGTGATGGGCCTCTATTCCCACCAGCACAGTCTGCCACCTCTGGTGGTGGTAGAGGACGTCATGACTACAAACTCACTGCAGACACAGAGCTGATATCCAAACTCACAGGCAATAGGCTTCCGAGTTAAGGCTAAGCACAGTGGGTAGGAGTTGCTGTACTGTTGTGAAGAATCTTCTTCTTTTGTAATTACTGCGCCCAACTATGTAGCCTAGTTGAAGATAAACAGAGCCGTAAATTGTGTTGAAATTGCTTACATAGTGTCTTCAGGATTCATCCTTCTGAGAAGCAGAGACGGGATGTAGAAAAGCAAACATTTCCACTCATAAAACGTCACAGGGACGACCTGGAGCGAAAGCTCCATAGCCCCCTCCGTCGCGTTATATTTTAAACGTGCCACTTGGCACAGCAGTTTTACAGCTGCGCGTTTTCCTAATGACCATTTATCGGTAATAGATAAAAATGAAAGGCGGTTACATGCGGGTGGTTTTCTGTGGGATGAAGACAGTTGACGTTGAATTTGTTTCAAACCTTAAGATTAAAAGCAAAAACATAAAAGGCTAACTTATCGTCTGAGATTTATAAACTCAGATTCCTCGTTTCCAAATTCTTGAGACGAAGTTTGCGTTTGCTGGGGTTTGAAGTGCCTACAATGGGGGAGGGAGGTTGAACCTGTATTGAACCCTGGGTCAGATGAAACTCATATTACTCAGAACGGAACCTGCCCTCGAGTCTATGCTAACAATGCGGACGTTGCCATCCAGCCGGCGCCAACGATGTGATCGCGAATGCCTAGTAGGGGTGAACGGCTTAAAAAATAAAATAAACGCCACTGACGTGTAGGGTACAGTTTACACTGTGTAAAATAAAAACGGCATTTCAGTGAAAGCCAGTTGAGTGGTGTGTAGGATAGTGTATTTATATATTCAAGATAATGTCATTCCGCTCATTGGGGATTTAATGTAAAAATATTGCTACCCTGCAATATGAGTACGTTGTTAAAAAAAGAGTACGTTAAATAAGTATTTATGATGTGTTTGGCACAAAATGTCGAAATGAAAATATATTTAAACAAACAATAACATTGGTAACATTGTTCAATTAGATAAAATGTTTCTTTTATACAGATAATTAAAATTATAAAGTATAACGTCAAACTTGTTTGTAATAAATGCATCTAGTGATTTAAAGTCACTACAAGCAGAAGGTCTGTTGTGTTCCAACCCCTTCTACTTAGAAAATATATTTTTTTTACCCTTCTTCACCCAGACATAAACATTTCAGGTTTATATAGTTTTAATGGGTTGGTAAAACCTCCCCGTTAGGATCGGTCAGCAGTAAAACCTGACAGACAGCCCACAGACCCTGCTTTGATCCCGGCGTTCTTTCTCTGCGTCCTGTCCTGTGTCGAAACCCATTCTCTGCCATGAGCTGAGCCAAGGCGCGGTAGTTTTATCAGTTTACCGGGGCTTGGTCGTGAGCCCACAACCTAAAGGATGTCAATATGACTCCTCTCACTGCTGTTCTGCAGTTCCGCTGATCTTGAACAAGCAGCTTGGGGATCATGTGACCCTGCATGATTTTGCTGTAAGTATTGCCTTCTATGGAGACCCAAACGGTCAGGCAAAATGACATCTTTCTCACTCAGTTCAGGCACAAAATTAGACTTGCTGTTGTTTGTAAGTGTGAGAAGCTGTAATTGCTGATAACATCTGTTTGTCACCCCCCCCCCTCCCCACCCCCACGGGGGGCAGAGAGAAAGCCAGCACCTGCAATTTGTGAGTGAGGGTGACACATGACAGTGTCAGGGCTGAATGCGGGACTACAAAGCAGATCGCGAGAAAGAATAATCAGGTGGCAAAATGATTTAATGAAAAGACGAACTGGCAGCGATACAGAGAGTTGGCAACGGTGGAATCAAAACAGAGCAGAGCTGAAGAACCCAGGGTCTGGCAGGCGGGGCAGGGGCACGAACGGGCAGGCAGGCGGAGAATCCAAGAACGGAGCTGGGTCGGCAACACAGGATCAGGCAGGCGGGGCCGAGGTATAGAGGGGCAGGCGATCGCCAAATCCAAAAACAAGGCAGGGTCAGAGACAACAAGCAGGTAAACTGGGAGATATCAGAATTGCGGGAACGAACTAGCGAGATAGCGTAGAACGAACTAGCGGGGAGTGCCGGGCAAAGACAGATAATATACAAACAGACTAATAATTAACGCTGGACAGGTGTGCAGGAGTAGCAGGCGTGGGGTAAGATCCGGACCGGAACAGAACAGAAACTAGCATCGGACATGTGACTAAAGAAAACAAGGAATGACTGGGTGTAAGCGGAGGTACCGGCAGAACCCCTGACAGACAGAGATGTTAGGCTGGGGTTGCACTCTCTCAAGATGACTTTCTCCGACTTCATAAAACTGTTGGACGAGTGCTGACGCCTCTTTATACAGGTCTATGAAACTTGGTAACAATCTCAAGGCAGGTGTAAATATTCACAACAATTGTCTGTCTCAGGCTGGCAACGGAACATCACTGTGAAGGAATCCCTGTGCAAGGTCATTCCACCGACATGTCACGCTCATCTTGCCTGCACACCTGAACACACAGGTGTGAGCATTTGTTATTTACTGCCCTCTTTTGTCCATCCATCTCAGCTGAATCCCTAGGCTTCCCCAAGGACTGCTCAGGTCCATGGAAACAGCTTCCATTAATTGCACTCCAAACGCTGAATAGAAAATCATCTTCAAACAAGACTTCAGGTTGAGAAGCAACTCTGAAAAGCTGATCCAAGTGTGTCCCAAGATCAACCCGATATCCTAAAAATAACCCACGAGACTTTGAAAGAACATTCAGTCCTACTGGAGCAAAAGACAGGAAAGGAACAGTTCTAGCAGGTAATTGCTACCTGGGCAAATTACATTACCATTCATCTTTAAATGTAATTAACCATCCCAATGAGAGGTAAATGGGTTCCAACTGCGACAGAATGAAACACTGGGAGGGGATTAGGAGCAGGTGAGTAAAACCTGAACCTTATTTTTAGATAAGAACGCACTGGTGCGTGAATGTCATATTTCTATGAGCGCTGCAAAAAAGAAAAAATGGTGGAGGGAGTAATCACGCCCACCACCTCCTGTGAGCCTCCCCTCTGCCTCTACCACCACGACTCCTCCTCCCTGACTCTACCACCACGACTCCTTCCCTCTGCCTCTACCACCACGACTCCTCCCCTCTGCCTCTACCACCACGACTCCTTCCCCCTGACTCTACCACCACGACTCCTCCCCTCTGCCTCTACCACCACGCCTCCTTCCCCCTGACTCTACCACCACGACTCCTCCCCTCTGCCTCTACCACCACAGCTCCTCCCCCCCACTGCTGCGCGTGCTGGCCCTCTCCCGCCCCTGCAGGCGCAGCACCTCCATCACGCTGCGGGCGTAGACGTCACGCAGGTTGATGCCAAGCGCCGCCTCAGAGGCGTGGGAGGAGCTCCTGGCCAGCCTCCTCAGGGCCTCGGCGTGGCGGAGCGCAGCCTCCTTCACCTTCAGCGTGAAGTAGCAGGCGGAGAAGCGGTCGTTGATGATGGCAATGGGCAGTGCCAGGATCAGGATGCCCGACAGGATGCAGAGAAAGGCGATAATCTTTCCCAGGGTGGTGTCGGGCCGGATGTCGCCGTAGCCCACAGTGGTCATGGAGGTGGTGGCCCACCACCAGGCGCAGGGCACGTTGGCGAAGGTGGTGCCTGGTGTGTCGTGCTCTACCGCGTACTCCACCGTGGCGAAGATGGAGATTCCCACGGACAGGAAGAGCATCAGCAGCCCCACCTCCTCATAGCACAGGGCGATCGTCATGCCCAGGGACTTCAAACCTGGGAGGGCAGACAGACACATGTAGGTGCACCATGACCACGCCCATCTCATCCTACGCTATCCTGCGCTTTATTCTCTGGATTTTGTTGTAAAAAATGCACAGGCTCATAGTTGCTCAAATTGTTAACATAGAATTTTACTCTTTGACAATGACTGTTCTGACAAGTCTGTTAGGTCTGCTGGAGGAGGCCAGTTCTTCCTGGAGTGGAAAGAGATCTTTGTTCAGTCAGCACTGATGTTAATTAACCACACAGAGATGTCACGGGACACAAAGTCACATATTTCATATCTCTGACAATGTCTCCCCTCTCCCCTTTATCTGTGCAGAATGGTTTGATGAGGGGATTGTTGGCAGGTAGAATCGGGAACTGGCCGGGCCTTCTTGTAAGAACATCCATTTGGAAAACCTATACATTTTCATGACGGATTTAAACCCATCCAACATGTTCCAGTGTTCAGAGGAAACGGATCAGTAGAAGTCTCTCTGACAGACCGGCTGCTTTGGGATGTTCTGTGTTGAAGATCAAAGAAAATCAGCTTCAGCCAGGAAGCATCTCTACTGAGGGAAAAAATTTAAATTTTGATCTAGTTTACAGTGTGAAGCAGGGTACCCACAGAATGTACTCTGTTAATATTTCAGATAATTTATTCAGGCCAAATTTATATTTGCAACGTGCCTCGATTAAAATAACACTACGCTTAAATTTCTCTCTCTGGACCTTCTGGACAGAACCCCATCTGTGATGTCATCACAGAAAGACCCTCTGAGACGCACCTCGTCTATTGAATGCCCTACTTCAAAGTCTTGAGCTCAGCAACAAGCTAAGACATTGACAACATTTCAAAGGAATCATGCAAAGTCAATGGCAAACTTCACTAAAACTAGATCAATGGTATGTCAATTAAGCAAGTTCACAACATCAGCAGTTAATGTTGAAAAACTATAGCAGTTCAGCCTCATTTACAGGGGCTGTAAATTTGATTATCATCAATCAAAACTAGAGCATCTTTTTTTTTTAAAGATTTTCAGAACAAACCGACCTGATTGGCTCAGAAACATCGATCTTGTTTACTGATTTATTGCTGTTTTGCCGGCAGCTCAAACAAAAACCCTTTCTCTCCAAAACTGAGGATCAAAGCCAGAGACACGAGGGTAAGCCCTCTTTTTTTAACTCTGTGGGTTGGCCGTGAGAATCTGGAAAAATGTGAATGAATACATTTATTCCCTAAAAACCTGCTTCAAAAAAATCCTGTGGAAGTAATAGTAATTGATTTCTTCTCCCCTTTTCCTCTGGGAGCAGTACGACAAAATACAAAAAGGGTATACAGTTCATTACTTTTTACCCATGTGGAAATTCCCATTATGGGTGGTAAGTTAACGAGGTTCTGTATGGCTCTCAGTTTGACAGTACCCATCCTGTATTTAGAAGCAAATTCCCTCAGACAAAACTCCTTATGTATGGATAATATACTGTATACAGTCACTTCTGTGAAGTCCTGTTGCAAAGAAATTACTCTTACAATGGTAAGTAGTTTGTTTTGATTCCTGTGGTGCATCAAGTGGCTTAGACAATTGTTCAAGCTGGGCTCAGAGGTTAAAAGTGTTTGTCTTTTATTTGACTGGCGAATTTAACTGTCTGTTTTCTCACGGAACATTATGAGTTCCAGGACCATGTAATGTAACGAAAATTAATGACATAAATATGTGTTATTATATTCTTCTATATGTCCAATTCAACATTCTGAGTGACCTTAGAGTCTTACTCTAAAGTTTCCATGGACTACGGAAGAGAATGTTGGAATAATATCAGAGCATAATTTCTTCAACATTTGCAGCTGACATCAGGGCGATTTTTACCTGTGGAGTGCCGTCCCAGTTTCAGCATTCTGAGCGACCTCAACAGCCTGAGGACCTGCACCACACGTCCCACGTTCTCCAGCTCTGTGGAGCCCCCGTGCAGGCACTCTACCGCCAGGGTGACGTAGAACGGCAGAATGGCCAGCAGGTCGATGATGTTGACCACGCTCCTGCTGAACCTGCACTTGTCCCTCACACAGGCGAAGCGCAGCACCAGCTCAGCGGTGAACCACACCACGCAGACGTACTCCAGCGCGTCCAAGAGGAAGGGGGCCGGCAGCAGGGCGCCCACGTCCAGGGAGATCAGCGCCATGTTCACGATGGACACCACCACGAACAACACTGAGAGTGTCCCGAAGGCCCGCGCCGCCGCCGAGGAGTCCGGCCGCTCCATCAAGTCCCACAGCCGCTGACGGAGGCTCTCGCAGACCGCGCCGGAGAAGTCCTCTCCCTCTCCGTCCATCACCTCCGCGTCTCCGCTGACGTCCAGAGTCTCCTTCATCTCCTTCCTCCGGTAGTATTTGTCCCTGCAGCAGGCGTCGATGTTGAGCTCGTCGATGCCCCAGTACTCGATCTCCTGCAGGAAAGACACCGCGCACAGCTCCTCCATCACGTGCAGGCGCCCCGTCCTGTAGTAGTTCATGACGTAGCGGAAGGTCTGGGAGTTCCTGTCGAAGAAGAACTCATTCTCCAGGAAGTTGGCGTCGTCGCAGAGGTCCAGGGCGGAGTCGCGGGTGGACCGGGCCAACTTGCCCAGCCGGGTCTCCGGATGGGAGGATAGCAGCTCCTGGGACAGGAGGTAGCGACTGCCGCCCACGTTGATGACGAAGACGCCCAGCGGGTCGTCGTTCGCTGGAGGAGGCTCACTGTAGAACACGCTGGACTCAAGGGACAGCAACGAGCCACTGCCCCCCAGGAACTCAGCCGCGCTGGAGGAACTGCTGGTCATGGTGGCAAATCCCGCCGCAGGTTTCAACTGGTCACTCTAAGGGCACATAAAGTTGACCTCTGAGGAAATAAAATTCATGGAAAGCACTTGATCTGACTTACAAAGGACATGCTTTAACCATTTATTGATATGATAAGAGACAAGGAGTGCATGTAGTGCTTCCCAATAAATTTTGCCCTGGCATTTATTTTAATTTATGGCTTTTTATGGCTTTTTAATCCTTTGATAATTTCACATTAATTTCAGTCTTAAATTGCGCAATTTATTGCCTTAAAATAAATGTTAATGCTAATGCTAATGCTAACAGAACATCTCTACATAGGGCGTATCAGTTTCAGTTCAATCCCTCACTCTCCATTTTGTCTTGTCTCTCTCTGTTGTCCGTATCCCTCATTGGGGACATCTACTGCAGAGGGGGAACGAACAACCCCACCTTGGCCTGGACCGGCGGCGCCGGTGGTACAGCCATGTACACCTGGGTCGTCTGCCCTGGCATCAGTGCGCCTCAGTCCCTAGTGCCACCTATCAGGTCAGGTAACCTATGGGGGTCCCCCTCCTCCCTCCCCACATGGAGTCTACCATTATGGATTTGGACTCCCCCTCTTCCTGACTTTGGAACATGCCGGTCTGGCCGGTCGGTTCTTGCCTCATGCTGCCTGCAGTTTTCCAACAGTCCTCAGCTGACTAATTTGTGCAGCTAGAGGCAATGGTTCAATCAGCTATAGCACAAAAGGCTGCAGGGTTTGTTTAACTGGGCCTCTACCTGAGGGGAAATCATTGGAGCGAATTGGGCGCTGGTTTGAGCTCGGCCGATTGTGGGGAGGATAGGCGACTGTTTTTCTGTTTTGTCCCGTTTGGAATGAGAACCCGGTTGGATTAGCATCCTTTTTGACTACGGCTTTGTCGTGTCCCTGTTGTACTACTGACTGGAAGTCCAAACTTGTGCAGTTAGGAGTGTACCAATACATTAATATTCCTATTTGTATCTTTTAGATAAATAATTTGTAAATATCAATAATAACGCCACAGTTCCATATGACAGGATGTTGGCAAGCACATCTTTTTTTCACAATGCTCTTCCACATAAATCCCGTGTCCTAAACTTCTGGCCGTCACATGACAGTGTAGAGTAGAGTACCTACATACTCCATCAAATTATAAAATAATTCATAAACACATTAAAATGAATTTCTCGAAATTTTCTTTTTCAGTTTACTTCTGAACATCTCTCCCCGGAACGCAGATGCCACGCGGCACGAAAACGCTGGTGGCACTGCCCTACTTCTCCAAAACTCCTGTCTAGGTTTAAATATTTTAGCTGCTGTAACGCCTAATTAATAGAGCAAATGGTGCTATTCTTGTGATCATTAATTCCCTTTAGTAAATGTTTCCCGACGACATTGTCGTGGTGGTAATTTAAGACCTGCATATTTAATTAGATCGTGCTGCGCGAGAGAACACTTGTACTGAAGGTCCCAGATGGAAACAGGAGAATGGAAGAGAGGTTATTCCACGAAAAGGGATTTAATCCCTGCAACCGCAGAAATCGCAAACAACGTGAAAAGTAGGGTTGCTGCTTAACAATCGGTTGAGTTGTGATCATTCAAGGAATTCGTAAAGTTTCTGAAAATATCAAATGCCTACTTAATAAGACGATCATATAATGTGTTGGGTCAAGACGGAACATGCCTCAGTAATGACATCTTAATTCTTACGGGCTACTCTAATAACATTAGCTCCAAGTTCAACGTTCCTTTTATGAGGCTGTTCTTTTAAAATAAATTTTTAAAAAGTCCGACTATGTTTACTTAGAGAAGATATCGTTTTTATTTAATCGGATGTGTTCTATAAAACATAAAATCTAAATTATAATATAAAATATTTTGTTTGGCCATCGTTTCAGAGTAGCGATTCTTACGATTGCTCATATTGCACATATATCTGACAAGCGGTTTGACATTAAATTAAACCTACATCTACATCGCGTTTTCCAAGGTAACGGAGTAATCGCGTGCCTTGTAAAAAAAAAAAGGGGGGGGGGAAAACATACCTGCCCTTTTGCATGCGTTAACCCTTTAAAATAAATCAAGGATGTCCATCCTTAGGATCGAGCACTTGTTCTTCAGTTCACCGCGCGTCCTCGGAGATGTTTTCAGCAAATCGGTATTCATCACTATTGTAGCTGAAGTTGCACTACATAAACCTAACTTTTCTATTTCTGCTCAGTCAGGTGCTCAGCGCTGGTGTTTAAAAAAATGTTTCAGTGCGAGTGAGCTTAAGAGCGAATGGGAAGACAACTCTTGCTGCTAAGCAACCAACTGCAAGGTCTGAACGCTATTATGTGAAAAACATTTTAGTTTTCAAAGAATCACTACCTTCACTTCACAGTGCACCACGTGTACCCATATCTTTAGTTTTAGAGACACGAAATGTTGCTTTCAGACGCTGCATTTTTAATGGAGACGGAGATATAACGCAAGGACAATGGGCTAGAAAAGATCTCGTCTTCTTAAAAATAAATTATTCTGCGCTAACGTGGGAAAGCTTAAATCCCTATATGGTCAAATAGGACACATTCGTCATGTTTAAACGGAATAAGTACAGGCGCATAATCCCTTTTCAATAGTCTGCAATACTGTGAGACGAGCTTTTTAAAATCGAGTTCATTTGTATATCATAGCACGAGAAAAGCCTTCAACATAGTTGCTCTCGCCACCTGAGGTAACACAATTACCTGTTGTATGGTCACCTGCATTAACGGGTAACAAGGCAACAGAAGATGTGGTTGATGTTCCTGAGTTCGAACTCGAAAAGCTCTCATTAATAGAAATATGTAGGCTATTTCCAAATGTTCTCAGTGCGCCAAGATTGCAGGACATTCTTAAAACGGCCCCTGTACATTCTATTAAGGAAATTTAAATTTTTGCATCGCCAAGGATTGAAATTAGGGCACACACACACGCACACACATATATAATCATGGTTATGTAGATTTGAAAAGGGATGAAGCAGACTTTAACTCCACTCCGCTAAAAATAAATAATAAATTCTCAATATTTGAAAAGATCCAGGTCATTTTTAACAAGCTCCATTTCCATAAACGTAGCGCTTTGCTGACACTTTGCCCAGCCGGGGTTAGCTGACGTCGCGCTCATCCATGGGTCTAATTCCTCACTCTCCTTCCAGTGACAATTATTTAGTCACCTCTACACAGTGAGCCTACAATGACCTAGGCTGTACTCCTGTCGCTTGACTGGCAGTGCCTCAGCACGTTTACATTAATAATGAATTGTTTAATCGTATAAATAAATAGGACCTAAACACGATCGAAAATAAATAGGACCTAAACACGATCGAAAATAGATAGAAAATGATATACCAATACCATTTCCTGACCGCTGCATACTGGCAGAAGACCATTACAGTTATCAACTGAGTCGTAAGCATACAACTTTCCGAGAAAGTGTTTGTCTTTGGAGATTTTAAGTTTCGAGTGTTCGATCTGCATGTTTTTGGGAATCATATATGACGCAGGTCCAAAGCATTTTAATAACATTTTTGTTTAGTTCTAAAATGAGAAACCCCCGTTTAGCATATGAACCACATTTGCAGGTCGGAGTGGGTTGCGTTTTGACAATTCGTATAATTCATGATGTGTTGTTTTCAAAGACGTATACCTACCCAAACGTTTGAATAATGTAGAAAATGCTTTAATACATTTATTTTGTTATTAATTAGATTCAGATATTTTATTATATATTCATTTTCTATTTAAGTAAAAAACATTTCCGTTAAGTATTCAGAAGTTTTTAACTGCCAAACTGAAGCAATGTGCGTCCATTGAACGTTGCACATCGCCATCTGTCGGTCAGGACAAGCTAATGCATAGTATTTTTGTTTAAGAACGAAGGATGAGCGAGTACTTAATTTCACGGATATTGACTAGTCTTTTCATTAAAAAAAAAAAAAACCCGACATCTAAATATCCATAACGAACGGGTTAAAGATAAAAAAATATGTACAATTTGAATTGTATTTGAGCCTGCAGACAGACAGAAGTAGACAGACAACACATGTGTACGAGTATTTAAATTAAAATAAAAATGTATTCAGGAAAGCCATACTTCGGCTCGCTTTGATACATACCATAACAAAATTTCATATAACTTTTAACTTTTTTTTTTGTCTTTGGCGAAGCCAATTTAATGGAATTTTTAGGGATAATGATAAAAATTTACAATCACGTTTCCTCAAGGGTCACCGAAAGGGTCCTGTGAAAAATATTACGAAACGAAAATACGTCTTAAAACAGTTGTGTGACCGTAGTAGCCAGTTTACACAGTAAAACTCAGGGGCTTGTCGCGCACGAAGGATTTGAGTATTAATTTGAGTATTATGCCGTCATGTAAGCAAATTGCTAGCACCTTGTGGCGTTTTGAAGGAATATACTGAGAAATACCTAGTCACGTTTTTCTGACCATCTTATTGCCGAAACATACATAAGAACATACCATTGTTCTGCCGAATACACGGCTGGCCAATGAAATAATTGAACTCTCTTTGGGTTCAATGATTCATTGAATATGATTGGTTTATTTTTCGAATGTTTTGTAGTGTTATTTTTGTCCCTATCCAGAATAGGTCGATGACATCCCGCCCACTTACCAAACCGCCATTTTGAAACTGTCTGAAATTAACAACAGGTTCGTAGACGATAAGGTATAGTGTACGTCTGGTGTTTTCCTTTTTTCTGACACACATTTAACTTTGTTACTAACATGCTTGGCAGCTGACTGTTATTTGTCATGTTAGTATTTGTCACTGTCAATAAAAATACTTTTATTTTGTTCGTTCAGCGTCGTCGTACCGACTAGTAGCGTTGCCATCAAACATTGTTTACCGCGTATTAATACATATTTTTTGTGGGCGGAACTATGGATCTTGAAGGCCGGTGCATTGATGCATATCATAATGACTAACTAGGTACCTGTATGCATCAAACAAAACGTGTTACGTTACTTCTAGCGTCGTGATTTCGATTTCCTTTAAGTGAATATATTGACACAGTTTTCGACCTACCAATGAATAACCGGATAGCTATTCTTGCTATCCAGGCGAAATGTGTTGTGGCTTGCCTTGAAGGAATATACTGCGCTCAGAATTGTACCTTTGCAATGTTAATGTTGTACTAAAACTTTATAAAACAGTAATTTGTTAACGAATGAGTTATATTCAAATTGTGTGGGTTCATACTGAAAAACAAAGAGGCGCAGATCTGACCAGACGCCTTCCAGTTAATCTCGGGTTGAACTATCTGACCGTGAAAATTCACTTGCTAATTATGTCGTTGGTCTGGTATACAGGATGCAACGGTCTAGAATTTAGCGTAATATATAGGGCCAGTTTCCGTTTTCAATAAACACATTTACGTAAATGGGCATAATCCTCCGAGGTTATCTCGATGTGTATGATTTGGCCAATTATTATTATTTTTTTACGTTTATGTTTAAACGGGAATGGAATGTTTTGTCGAGCGGTTCCCGTCCCCCTACAGATATTTGGGCCACTAACTAGGAGTCATGTCGGGTGAAGTGGCCGTGAGCACGGTGCCGACGGAAGACTTGAGTCCCACGGAGAAGTCCGTCAATAGCACAGACACGTTGCCTAATGATATGGAAGACGACGGTGAGACCGAAGAACCGGAGGAAGACGTGGAACCGGAGGAGGGACGTGGTCCCAATCGCATGAAATTCAAACGCAAACGTAAATAAACTCACGTTGTTGTTTATTTGGTTGGAAACCCTCAGTTTGTTTTATCCACAATGACGAGGGTGACCATGTGATGACAGGGCGCGATTGGAATTGTATTTAATCATTTATAATTGAATCTTTCTGTTATGGAGTTGCTAAATGAACTGTTTTCCCTTTCAGATCAGGGTGTTATAATCGAAGGGAAAAGGGAAATAAAATCTGTCAAAAGACTTGATCTGGGTAAATCGCCAGAACCTATGAAGTTTGAGAAGGGTAAGTGTTTTTTATTTTTATTTTTTTTAATACATTTATAAGTACTATTTTGAGGTTAATTGAACTGTCAGCAGTGCGACATTCTTGCTATGTGTATACGGTCAGAGCTCACCTTGTCACCCTGTGTCTTAGGTCACATTTTATAGCACTGACATTTGTGTGGTTGTGGTACTTCTAAAGTGCATGTATATCAACTTCTTCAGGTCAGGGCGTGAAGCTGGGAGAGATCTTCCAAGTGTCGTCCTGTATCGGACGGATGAAAGCTGATGACCTGAGACCTCTTCACAAGGTTTTATTCAATCGCCCAGGAACTGTGAGGACCTATTAATGAATCTCCCTGAATGCAACTGTGTCTATAGCTGTCACTGTCACTGTCACTTTCTGGTTGTATTTGTGTTACCCCCTCCCAGCATGGCACAGGTTAACTGGCCTGTCTGACCCGACACAGAATGTTCCCTGCTTGTCCTGTCGAGTGTAAATGTGGTCTGTGGTCATGGTTCCTAAGTCAAGGGTATCAAACTTCAGTCCTCGCAGGCCGCAGGTTAGGATCTAATTTGCATTTGAAATCACCAGGTGATATATAGTCTGTGTGACTTCAATGAAACCATAAAATTTAAGGTGGAATGAAAATGAGCAGACTGCTGCTACCTGCAAGGACTGGCATTTGAGGTCTTTGGTCTTCGCTCAACTATTGGTCCAGTTGACAGTGTGTTCCTCCACAGAAAACCACTTTGAAGAAAAACATCCGTCTGTTTGACGGCTTTGCGTTTGAGGAAGACAGTGAACCTTATAACAAAAAAAGAGAGATGTTAAAAAGGTAACTTTTTTAACGTTCGGATGACATGAGAAAGTTGCTTTAATCATCCAAGCATTATATAGTGGAAAGGTCACCAGATTTGTCATTGACACTGTTAATTTACACTGTAGAATGTTTTTGGGGTGGTTTGCCTTTTAGATGCTGTAAATATTGCTACTATTCCTTAACATATTAGGTTAATTTGTGTAGTCTCATAAATGAAACACTCCTTTGTTTCTTCTTTTAAAGTTTGGCCTGTGATATATTTATTTACGTTTTTTAAGGCTTACGAAGTCTGGGTTGAAGAATATGTGCACCATTCTCGACCTGGAGAGCAAAGGAACTTCTGATGAAAAAGTAGATAGAATTTTAACTTTCCTTCTGAACCCAAAGGAAAAAGAGCGGGTGAGCTAACGGCGAACATAACAGCCCCTGTGCGCTGTTTGTGTAAAGTCTTTATGTTAGCAGCTCTAGTTTGCAGCAGGCAGTTAACGAGCATGCCTGTTAATATGTTGACCAAGAAGGGGGCGTTGTGTGGTTCCCCCTTCGGTAGGGTCGACGGCTTGGCAGTGCCGTGTTAGTGGAGGATTAGTGATTGTTTACACCAGGGCGTCAGGGGAATTTCCTTAAGTGGAATCTTAAGAAACGACAGCGTGCATACAAAGGCATGAACAGTTTTAGTGTGTGTGTGTGTTTGCTTGAGTGCGTGCGCATGCGTGCTTGTATAGATACGCAATTTTTTTTTATAAGTAGTAGTTTTATAAGTATGAGTAGTGGTTGGGAGCATTAGCTTTAACAGGAAACATTGATGCAGCTTTTGAAAAGTATTTTTAAAAAAAATACTAACTGTGTAATGAATGTATTTGAACAAACGCACCGTTGACAGCCTTTACCAAAGAAGAGAAAAAAGGCCGGCAGCAAGTCCAGGGAGATCGTCATCGACTCGAGCAGTGACGATGAGGACGGACACAACGACAGGGACCTGGCCCCGTTGCCCGTAGACGATCTTGACAGCCCTTCCGGTGAGGATGGCGGCCGCGACAGGGACAGGTTCGAGGGGGTGGATTGCGATGGGAATGCGTCGAAGGTGAGTAAAACCACCTGTCACACCTGAATCAATGGGCGCCAGAGTTTGATGAGTAAAACCTCCTGTCACACCCGAATCAATGGGCGCCAGAGTTTGATGAGTAAAACCACCTGTCACATCCCGTATCAATGGGCGCCAGAGTTTGATGAGTAAAACCACCTGTCACACCCGAATCAATGGGCGCCAGAGTTTGATGAGTAAAACCACCTGTCACACATGAATCAATGGGCGCCAGAGTTTGATGCAAGCTTACCGCTGATGTTTCAGGGTCTCCGGTTCCCACTAGGTTACAGCACAGTAGACGGCTGCTGCCGTACCTTTGCTTTAAATGAGGCGGGTCAGGGGAAAGTTTTATGTGTCTTTTAGACTCCGTACTTTGTCTGAGTGTGTAGGAGTGTGGGCCCTTCACAATGAAGATCTCACAGGCTCTCACACGATTCACTCTGCTCACGTTATACCTATTGCAGTTAGAACAGTATTTTAGCCAAGTTGGCTGGCAATTTTTATTTATTGTGATCCAAGTGTTATTTGAGCCCTCGGTAGGAAATGTGTTGGCTGTGATTAACTTTGGTGTAGTGATTAAATGCTTTTAGCACTTACTCATTAACGCATGGGATTTGAGACAACCAGGAACACATGCTGAGAGCAGTCTAACAGTGTGCCAGAGGATTCTAGCTGGTAAGATCCAGTGGACCACGTTTTCTGAAAGAAGTAATAGTGATGGAGAAGGTGAAGTAGTCACAGGAAATGGCAATCTGGCCCTGATTGAAGGGCTACCGTTAGTGGAGGATGGAACTTGTAAATCTTTTTGGATGATGAAGTGTGCCCTCATTTTTTACCCACGAAGCAGAACACGCATTCAGTTGTGTCCCCGGTGGTTGATTTTTTTTTTCTGACGTCTTATTTGCGTTGCGCAGTCGAAGAGGCCGGAGTGGTCCTTCCCGACGAAGAGGTCTGCTCCCGCCCCGGGGAAGCTGGCTGCCACCACGAAAAAGGCCGACAGCAGCAGCAGCAAAATGACCAGCAGCAAAAGCACGGGTGAGAGAGCAGTCTTTACCCTCATGCCTTCAACCCTCTTCTCTGGTGTCCTGACAGAGTGTGTGTGGCTCTGTGTGTCTCGCGTGCTCTGTGTGTGTGTGGCTCTGCCTGTCTCGCGTGCTCTGTGTGTGTGTGGCTCTGCCTGTCTCGCGTGCTCTGTGTGTGTGTGGCTCTGCCTGTCTCGCGTGCTCTGTGTGTGTGTGGCTCTGCCTGTCTCGCG
>JAOYSI010013046.1:3048-39488 GCA_025775065.1 Hiodon alosoides | reverse complement strand
TAGAAGAGCATTCAGTTAATTAACCGATTTTTCAAATTAAATGCAATACCTCGTTCCCTCCTCGTCGCCCGCCATCTCGAGTTCGCTGAAGCAGTAAGCAAAAGGACCAGATCATGGAAGTAAAATGACTTAAATAGTAGCTGACCATTGAGCATGCACAGTTGTTCCGTAAAAAGACCTTAATATAAATAAATAAAACGTTTTCCAAACATAGATTTTAATTGATCATATTTTACATTGAATTGAAGAAAACGAAATTTCGTCCACGTTCTCTCAGGCAATTGAACAGCATGCCTATTAATTATAAGCATTTTTACTCATTGGACTGTTTGAGCTCTACAGGAGTTCCAGAGAGACATCGTAACTGAACAGTCTGGGCTCATTAGCGAGCCTTGGGAGAAAGAACCGAAGGCATAGCATGTAAAAAAAATTATAATTAATAATGTAATTTTTATATATAAATAATATAAAATACGAGAAATAAAAATTTATGTAACATTTGTAACTAAGTCTTTTCAAATATTACGTTGATATAATTGTTATTGCTACCAGATGTATATTATGTAACTGCCCTTGGTTTGAGTAAGAGGCAGAGTCCAGACTGATGCTCCACGGTTTATTTTTCTCTCCCTCACGTCAACCGTCACGGTCTCAAGCACCACGAAAACTCACTCCGCTCATCAAGGGTGTTAAAACAAAAATATAAATTAAATCTCCCTCCACTGGTTAATCCTTATTAAGGATCACAACATTGTCACGAACTCACGTTTTGTGTTTAGTTTTATGAGTTGTAGTTTTAATTGTTATCCACTAGATGTCACCGCACTAATTATAAATCATTTGGATGCTTACCTTTTACAATCTTAATATTTGCCGCAGCAGCTTGGACACAGCCATGTCCATATCCCAGTTTACACATCATGCATGCTTTTCAACCAATTTCAACCTTCTATAGTCATTTCAGAAGTATTAGAAAATAAGTTTAATGTTTTGATATCTCATTGAAAATAAGATGCAATTGTAAAGCTGAGTCCCTCGCTTCAGGGCTTTGAAAATTAATAGTTAGTAAACTTATCAATCAGTACCCAAATACTGGGTAAGTACCCAAATGGGTTAAAACCAAATGCAGATAGAAATGAATACCTTCAGATCAGCATTACCCCCTTGTTAGTTAAAAAAGTCTGATTACATAATCTGTTACAAATAAATATCAAAACAACAAACTTATTTTCTAATACTTCTGAAATGACTATAAAAGACTATAATGCATGATGTGTAAACTGAGATATGGACATGGCGGTGTCCACGCTGCTGAGGCAAATGTTAAGATTGTAGAAGGCAAGTATCCAAATGGATTTATAATTAGTGCGGGTGACATCTAGTGGATAAATACTAGAACTACAGCTCATAAAACTAAACTAAACGTGAGTCCGTGACAGTGTTGGGATCCTTGATAAGGATTACCCGTGAAATATAAACACAAGAAGACATTGGGATAATAAACATCAAAGTTAAAACACAGGAAAATAAATGGGAAAACTCAGTAATTCAGAGTGAAATTATGGAATAACATACAAGAAATAACGTTTCCTAGTACCAGGTAAATAATCCAAATAAACAGTGCAACCTCACAGGAAAATATCCAAATGGAAAACATTAAAATGTGTACATTTTCTGTGACTTATAACATGAATTTTGCTCCATTATACTTAAGATAAATTTCCCTGCTTTTTAATGTTCTCACTTGTAGGATTAGAGGTAAAACATAGCCATTTAACCACCCATGGTTCAGTATAAATCAGTTTTAACTCACCCATTAAAAACAAGTGGCTTCAATTTTATTCAGGTAAGATATACACACATTTAAAATACAAAGAAATAAAATGTTCTAATATTATTAAAAAACAACAAATGAACAATGCCAAGTATGAAAAGGCCTACTACTACCCATATAGTTGGCTGCAGATTAAAAGCATAATTTTTAAAGTTCCAATTACAAATTCGCACCAATGTGGAATAAATACTACTGTTACACAACACACAATAGATAAACAGTAAATATTAGATAGAAAGGTGACAAAATGAATAGTGATTAAGCGAAGAATACTGGAAGAAAATTAGCATTACAGTTAATACAGGAAATAAGCATTTTGTAACTTTTTGTAAATAGAGAAGGAAAGGGACAAATTGTATGATCTTAAAAAGATATTACTTTCAATTGCATGCCTATTTTATTATTGCTTAACCCCTTGATGGCCAGGATAGAATTTCCATATCTGGGGAGAATATGACCAAGTTTGTTTCAATTGCTTCTAGTTCGGAAACCTTACATCAGAGATAAATTTTAAAAAATAGTAAATATTTAGAAAAGGCTTGAATAGCACTTTCCAATGATAAGAGTTATGTTATTGTGACATGTATTAATCATTTTTTAGTAAACTGCCATGCCCATTTTTAAAAAAAAAATATGGAATGATAAATAATATATTAATGAACCGAAAATTTTGAAAACGTTCCAATTTAGATACTATAAAAATATCTGAATATGAAAGATACAGACATCTATCAGGATTTCAAATAAAAAAACAGATTTCAGATATCTTCTACGGTTGAGGAGCTACAAGGTTTTGTTCGAACCATGAGCTATTCACCAAAATACTCTTTCAGAACTTTCAGATATTTTATTTAAGTAGTTTCAGACTCCAAATGTGATGTAAAACCTATTATCGTGATAATATATGAAAATAATCAAGGGAAATTAGGTTGTTTTGTTAAAAGAAGTTTATTCTAAATGTTGTAAATATATACACTCACAAGTTCAGCAGTTTCAGAAAAGCATTTGGTGTGGAGGCAGTGGTGTGGGGCAAAGTTGCTTTCTGGTGGTCTTCAGCTTTTCAATCAGTTGCTTATATTTAATTATTCCTTTATTTCTTATTAATCTTAATATTTACATACAATAGTTAAACAAATCAACAATGTAAAGCAACTCAAAAGAAGTAAACTGCTGAATTGGCATCATGAAGCAAATACTATTTACATGCAAAAGTGGCTGTAGAAAGCACCATTTGTAGAAAAAAAGTAGAAAAAACAACAACTATAAAACAGTAAAGAAAAAATTATATTTAGATATAACAATTTATATGAAGGAAAAAACAATATGTATGAAAGACTATATATATGAAGAAAAAATATGAAGAATGCAATGAATATGTAAACACTACTAAGCAAACAAATCAGAAAAATGAGAAGAATTACTGTCGATGGCAACGTTGGCGTCGACTGCACAGATCTCTTGCATTTTGTTAATATCTGAAGAGAAAAGAAAGAAAAAAAAATCAAATACTGTTCCAGTTCTTTACTTAGATATTTAATTAAAATATGTACAAAGTTATTATTTCAACAATTACCTTCAAAAAACAGCAGTAGATCATACATCTTCTCTTGTGACTGCTTCCTTTGTGACCGATTGTTATATAACGTGAGGAAAAATGAAATGCATTTCCTGGGGACAGATATTTCGATAATGCGAAAAATAATAAAATAAATACTGATCAAGTTTTTAATTTAGGTATTTAATGTAAATGTGTACTGAGTTATGATTTCAAAAACAATTACATTCAAAAACAAACGTGGATCAGATGTCTTCTCAAGTGACTGCTTCCTTTGAAACGATTTCGATCTGACGCGCCAAAAAATGAGATGCATTTCCTGGGTGTCACTTTCTTTTCGTGTTTCATCCAAAATTACACATAAGGACACCAGATTTTTTGACATAGTTATCTACCCTTATTGATTGGCAAGCCTGAGAAACACTCATTTTTTCCCCCCACGGCTTAGTTTTGCTGTGAGAGGTCTTGAAAGTAGATGCACAAATCGGTTCTTTCACATCGAAATTTGAATGGTTCAGCTTCATAGGGTTAAAGATCAAAAAACGAAATTCCCATTGAACTTATGTCTTGACAATTTTCTCAGTTACATGCATTCACATCTCACATCTCACATCCCTGGTACAGGGACAGATGCAAATCATTTTTCAGATGATTGCAAATTGTGTATAAATTGCTAACCCTGGACCCTGCTACCACAGGTCAGACAGTAAAGTGTTGTTTAGTTCTCAGGATCGCCTACACCGTCAGATCACCAGGGCGAGCTCGGCTACTGGAGCTGCTGGTCTTACTGAGACGACGCTTGTCTTTGAAGAAGCCACCGGGAAGCTTAAGGGGAGGGGTACAAACATCGGGCGACTTGCTGCCCTGTGCGTAACTCATCTGCAGGAAGTCCTCCTTTTTGTCGCTGCCTCGATGGAGCTCGGTGGCCAGATTGGCTGAGTTCTGCTGGTGAGCCATCCGGTTGTTGAAGGGGTGTGGGGGCGCCGCAGCAACCAAACACTGCTCGAAGTCCGGGGGAGAGCTGCAGGTAGGGGTGGGCCGGG
The DNA here is from genome assembly GCA_025775065.1 of Hiodon alosoides. Lineage (NCBI taxonomy): Eukaryota > Metazoa > Chordata > Actinopteri > Hiodontiformes > Hiodontidae > Hiodon > Hiodon alosoides. The sequence goes on along the minus strand of JAOYSI010013046.1, from coordinate 35,056 downwards.
CCGAAGTATCAGGGTCCCGAGTGATAGCAACCACTGTTGATGTTGGAGGCGCACCTTCCAGGGCCTGGGAGGCCACATAGGCCTGAAGGCACTTCTTGGACTGCTTCCAGCCCAAGTGGTAGAGCTCAACCACACTAAGGAACAGCGAAAATCCAGCCACCACCAGCATGAAAGCAATGAAGACGTTTTTCTCGGTGGGGCGCGACACGTAGCAGTTGACCCTGTTGGGGCAGGGCCAAGCCTCGCAGTGATAGAGAACATTGAGGAAGATGCCGTAGATCATATACTGGCCCACAATGAAGGCCACCTCCATGACTGTACGGATCAGGATGCTAAGCACGTAAGTGTGCAGTAGGGCTCCCCTCAGGTGGACCCGGCCTGAGGCCTCCACCTTCACAAGTTCCTTCTTCTCCAGGTACTCATTGCCCCCCTTGCTAGCTCCATCCCCGCCATGCACTGCCTGCTCCTGCTGCCGACGCTTCTCCTCCATACGCACAGTGTGCATTGCGTGCACCATGTAGAGCAGGGAGGGCGTGGAGACGAAAACAATCTGCAGGACCCAGAAGCGGATGTGGGCGATGGGGAATGCCTTGTCGTAGCACACGTTGACGCAACCTGGCTGCTTGGTGTCGCACATGAAGTCGGACTGCTCATCGCCCCAGGAGGACTCTGCTGCCGTGCCCAGAACCAGGATGCGGAAGATGAAGAGCACAGTCAGCCAGACCTTGCCCACAGACGTTGAGTGTTCCTGGACCTCTTCAAAGAAGTTCCCCAGAAGACTCCAGTCACCCATTACGGATCACTCCTTCCACAGATGAAGCCTGGAGGAGACAACATCAAAAAGACTAATTTCCCCCAAAACCATGTTAAATAAAGATTAATCTACAACAATCAAGTGTAAAGCAGGGGTTGCTAACTCTGGTACATGTGAGTCACAGTTCTACCTTTCCTCTTAGTTGTTTAATTGAAGTAATTACTGGGTAACACCTCCACCTTGTGTTTCATTTGAAAATCAGTTGCTAAAAGAAAGACAACTATATGATCTCTGTGGCTGGACCACACGTGCTCATTTAAAAGTAATGATAGGATAAGTAGATACCAATAAAACTAGGACTCCTGTGCATTGAGAATGAAGCAGATAACCCTCAAATCCATGTCCCTACCCACCATGTTTGTCATCCTCTTTTAAAGCACAAAATAGTGGGTTTAACTGCAGGATGCTGGGCTTGCTATATATTTGGCTGCAGTTTATTTGTAACGTTCCCCTGGGGCATCAGCCCAGCCTTTAGACACTGGTTTTAAAATTATATTGAGCAATTAGTTGTTTACCTCTCTGGGTGTACCGGCCTTGATGCAGTCATGCTTTAATCAAATTTAACAGACACTTTGAACAAAAAATTTACTCCTTTTCAAACTCCCGTTTCTAACACTTAACTTTCACTAGGACTGGGAGTTGTGATGACCAATCCGGTTACTGACTAGCTGCTGACGGAGCAGAGCCGCTACACAGAGCAGAGCCGCTACACAGAGCAGCGGTGACAGGTATGTGAGGCATTGGGTATAAACAGCCTCAGCTTCCCGTGGAGATTGTGTGGACTGGACTCTCTAGGCCAAGAGTGAAACCTTCCCACAGTGCTGGGAAAGGAAGTTTAAAGTAAACATATAGCGAAACAAACATACTGTGCTCCTTATCTTCGTATATTAGAGTGGTATCTGGTAAGACAAGCAGGCAAAGAAAAGCCTGAGAATTCCATCTTTTTTTTTAACAATTTGTTCATGGGTTGAGACAGAAAATGCCATGTCTGAAGATGTGACCACTTCTGATTCAGGGGTCATGACAGTGGTTTCTTTGACTGTAATTTCATGTCTTATGACACACTCCTTCAAAACAAAGAGTGAATTTTTGAACATCAACCACGAGACAGCCACACTGACTAAATGAAGAAAAAATGAAGGAGGTCGTCCTTTTATTTTTAGTGTATTTAATTTAATACTCATTAGAACTTTTGTTTTGTTTGTATGAGGTGTTTCTGTATTTCACCCTTTTCCCCCGTTCTATCCTGAAGGATTTTTCTCCTTATCCCTGTAAATGCCAGTGTGCATCCCACAGTGCAAAGACACGTTTAAATAAAGACCCCAGTGCTGACTGTCCCAGGTTTTTTTCATTGCGAGTTGTCTCCAGGCTGTTTCTGGAAATGGAGCCACAGAAGACTGGTTCAAGTGGTTGTCAAACAAAGACCTGTGGCAGTATGACCTTGGTAACAAATCTACTGTGTTTTACTCACCCCGGAAGAGGAGAAAAATTCATATGAAACAAAAACACCCAATAACTTGAAGAACCATTTTCCTTTTGTAGAGCTAAAAAAAAAAGCCCAACCCAACTGAAGGTTTCTGTGCTATCAGAGTACCTACCCTTTGAACTCATCAAAGCTTAAATTTGTAATTCTGTGTCCCAGAGATAGTTTAAGCTGTTTAGGGTTTTTAATGCTTCCTCCGGAGCTAATGTGAAGGGCTCTGAATCAGTATATAAACACACTAAAACTTTAACATACTGCATGTGGCCAACTGAGGCCATCTAAATAACTTTAACGTGACATCTAAAAACAGCCAGCAGCCCATTGTCAATTTCCAGGCAAACAAAAGAACAGATATACACAAAATATTGGCACTCATTTTTGGCTTGCATTCAGAAATTGTCTGTGATTTTCCACGATTGTCCATGCTCATGATGCAAGCGTGGACAATAAATGGCACAGTATTTAGTATATATAAACCTTTAAAACCATTGCTAGAAAATTATATTTAAAAAATACTTATTTAAATATAAATGTATCATAAATATAATATATTTCCAATATGGAGGGCACAGATACAAAGTTACATATTTTTTTTCAACATGGCAACATAGCTTTGAGAAAGAAAAAGATTGAATATATCAACATAATAAATTCATTAAAATCGAGCCACCTCAATTGCAGCTTTCACAGTAGTAAAGTTAAAAGTTTTTGTTCTTGTTAAGGGTTTAACGGGAAAAAAAAAACAGCTCCCAGGTGAAAGAAACAGTGGCTTACCGAGCTGAACTGGGGAGCCACATTGCAACCTTTTGGCCGTAATCCATCAGGTACCTGAAGGAGTGGACATTGTCTACCCCACACTCAGCCAGGTCTGTGCCTTGGGAAGGAGGGTGAATGTGTTGAGATCCAGACACAGTACTCTTTCCCCTTGTGGGTGAGAGCGTGTTTAAGACAAATCGAGTAGGGGAGGTGCCAGGCACTGTAGAAATTGTTCTGATGAAAATAGGGAAGGGAAATCTTCAGAATACTTTAGAATTCCTCTGATTCATTTTTTAAAGGTCTGTTTGTGTTGCGCAAGTGCTGTTTTAGACCACGATGACACTTTATATTTCTAAGGTCTAGCAACAGTTTTTGGTTCTAGTTTATCAATTCAGGATTGAGTGACATTAAGAGGATTTTCCTGCGTTTTACCCAGAGCACCTGAGGGCCTCTGGTGGAATTTAACATAGAGTGTTTTTTATCTCAGGAGACAGGGATTTCATGGACACATCCATCCATCAGAAGGATTTTTTTAGTCATGTCTTGCTTTTTTGTTTTTTTCTTCCTAGGAAGCAATCTCAAACAATATAATTTCCTAGTGACAAGGCACTTGAAAGGAAATCTCCCTCATAAGAGGTTCTACTTTGAATGAGCAAAGGAGATTGGGGCGTTGAAGCTTGAAAGGCAATATTTTTACTCTGGCAGCACAATGCCCTGGATGGAGAATTGGAGCAGTCTTAGGGGAAATAGGCACAACTTTCTGTCCTGCTGTTCCGACGTTTTTGGGAAGTGAATGCTGAACTTTTTTTGGGTTGTACAGCACCAGCCATCGAGACCCCAGAAAAAAGAAAAAATGATCCTAAACCTTAGTTTTCTTGACGCTACGACATGTTTTTGAAACAATGTAATCATTTTATTTATTTTAGAATTTTTATTTTCAAATTTTTATTTATTTAAGGAATTTAGAATTACGTACATTCAGGCATTTGGCCCCCCTGTAAAAATGATTTCACGTCATCCGGCTTGCAAGGAATGATGCATTAGTATAATGGGTCTGGAGCTCAGCCACACGTGAGCCAGTTGTGGCAGTGCATCTTTTCTGTGCACGGCTGGGCAACGACCAATTTTGCATTGACATCATCATGAAAACAGTAATAAATCCAGTCTGGAGACCTGTGTTCACTGTCACAGGTGTCCACGTCAGGCCTTAAAGCTGTAAGACCTCATTCCTACCCATGATGGGGATCGCTTTTAAAAAAAATCTAAAACTAAAACCTGCACTAAAACATTTCCTGATGATGTATTTCCTCATTTCTTTCTTACTTTTTGGTTGAGTTAGGTGTATTATAATTATTAAAATTTTTTCCTTGTTCAGTCTCAGCTTCTGCTGGTCGGTATTGGGCAGAAATCCACAGGATTCCTTGGGCCCTTCTATTATCAAATGTTAGGGTTTTCTGCAGTATGTCGGCTGTTCCGTAGGCTTTGTCAGATAGTTCCAAAATTTTCAACTACAACCAGTGCCACACGGGTATTGTGTTGTTATTATTATTATTATTATTATTTTGATTACAGAAGGAGTCTATTTTCCTGTTGTTTCCTATTCCTATTTTTCCTATTGTGTTCCAATAAGTAGCATTTACAGAATTTTCCCTCCTTGTTTTGCACATTTAGTAACTTTTAACAAATAAATATTCTACAAAGACACATGTATGTTTGCTTTACAATGGCTTATTTAAACTAATCCAATTATTCCCAGTTATTCTTGTCCAGGGGCGGATCCAGATTATTTTCAAGTGGGGGGCACAGGGGGAATTCCAAAGTGAATATTCAAAGCGAACAATGATTGACATCACAAAGAGCCAATGAAAATTGGGGGGCCAATCAGATCACAGGGGGGGCGGGTGCACCCACGGAAGATCCGACCCTGTTCCTGTCATCCCTAACACATTATTCATATGCTCTGTGTGTTATAAATAGGGGTAGAGCTTAATTGTTTTGTTGTATCTTGGAATTTTTTCCAGAGTGAGAGTGTATCCAGTGCCTGCATTTCTGTTTACAGTATATACTCCACCTGCTCAGGTTGCTTTCCCCCCAAAATAGTTATTTATAGGATCACATTCCAATAGGTGAAGGGATCAATAAATTGTGCATTACATGTAAGGCCTGAATGTGAATGTGGCAAAAAGACTTGCTGTGACATTTTAACAACTTGATGACATTTCCCACAAAGTTCTGGGAACACGGGGAGACTGACGCCACACTAGCTGGTACTCTGCGCTGGCCTTGGCTGGCAGAACGTCGGCTCCCTCTCAGATGCTTGGCTGGTTTTCCTCAGCCAAGCATCTGAGAGCTAGTGCGTGGCACTGCTCTGCCCGCACCATAAGAGGCTCTGCCTGCAGCTCCAGACTCACCCAGGATTTTACCGTTCATTCCCATCATAAATATTTACAGAACCAGTTCATTTGTTCCAAGTATCGGGCCCTGTGAGACCCATCAAGGCTCTGTCCGTATTTACAGAAAAGATGCATTAGGTCTCGGACTCATCAGAACTCATACGTTGGATCAGGCCATGTTAAGATAAAGCAGACGTACCTTCCAGTCGCCATGGGTACCAGGGTCACATGACCATCAAGTGACAAAAACCACCCGCTCTCTGTAAAAAAAAAAAAAATTCCACGGGAGGCGTGTAAGCTCAGCCATGGCGACTTTGGATTCCACATGGTCACTGAAAGTGGGAAGGCGTTTCCCCTGAGCCCATTGGGACAGGGAAGTGGTGGTGACCGAGGCATGCAGACACAAATACAAATGGAGTGGAAACTGCGTGACCCGAGAAGATTTAGACATTAACACCCCACACTTTGCAGCCTCCATCTACTTGGAGAAAAAAAGATCAAGATCAAGGGTGATCCAGCCTGTTCTCGAACCAGGGTCAGAATCTGAGGCTAAACTAGGAAATGGTCCCACGTGGTAGTGTGAACAGAGAAAGTATTGTTTTTCACGTCATACGGTGCAGTTGGCTATGTTACACTGGAACCATCGTTTTAAAACTCCAGAACAGTAGCTTTAAATAGTCGTTTTTTGTTTATTTGTTTTCACTTAAATATTCTAAGCCTCTTAGAAGGCGGTGCAGTGTCTGATACTCTAATGTTACTGTGGGCCAGCCCTCATCATGATATAAAATCCACTGAAGAATTTTTACATTTGGATGTCACAAATTGACCTATTTTTAATGACTCAGTTGTATTATCCATGTGATTTTTGTATTGGTATATTCCAGGTTTTGCACTTTCTACACAGGGTAAGTAGGCATTTAATTAAAAAATTAACCATATTTCCTAATTGTTAGTCACATCCAAGGCAAGAATAAAACTCTTATATTAAATAAAATAATAATAATATCAGTTTAAAACCATTTTCAAAGCTATGCTGTCTAGAGAAAATGTTATGAGGTATTGAGTGTATACCCAGATATCTCAGACATGCAGAGGTGACAAAAAAAAAAAAAATCAGGAAATGAAAACCTAATAAAATATTGGCGGTGTATTGTTTAAGTGTTTCCTACGTTTTAAATAATTACTGTAAGTTCAACTCTGAAGCAAGGTCAATTATCTCCGTCTTGGTCCCGGTCAGTGTAAATAAATCTCTGTGCTGGCTGTGATTTCAATGTCAGTGATCCCCTGGACACCAGGGTCCAATATCTGAACACATGGGGAACAGCAAGGGAGAAATCGCTTACTGTTTATAGTTGCAGTTCAGGCAGCCAAGTGGAATGGCTCTTAAGAGATTGGACCAACAATCATATGGTTGTTGGTCCAGAAGTGGCGTGTTGCTGTTATACCCTGTGAATTGTTTCAGTAGATATCCATTAGTTAGCTGTAAAGTGTAAAAACAGGACAGAGAGCTGATAGTTGACATCCTGAGAAGAATTGTATCTCATTCCACTTCCAGCTTCCTGTATAAGACTCTTTCACTTTTGTCTCTTGGCTTTCCTTTTACAGCAGTCAAAGCACATTGAATTTAAAAATTGTTCTCGAATTTCTAGGCCTTTCAATCTTTAAAGAGATTAAGATACAACATCTCTAAGAACTTTTTTGACAGCTGGAAAGGCTTATTTTTTAAATATATTTATTTTGCAAACAATTCTGTATATACACCTGTATATGTATTTTAAAAATATGTATTTGATTTTTACTTGCCTCATAAATTCCATCAATTCTCTGAGCGCTATCGTAAAGTCTACTACATGCAGAATCGAAGTCATTGAACAAACTTTCATTAGTAAAAATCTGTTCCTCTCTAACCAAGTCTGACAGAATAACATAGACACAGCAATAGACAAAGGGCTTAGATGTAAAAAAAAGTTTCAAATGGTGCTATCATGTCAAAACAAATGTTTGCATTAAGTACAAATTATTTTAACTTGCTTTAAGCATCTCGAGATGTACCATTACCTCCTCTGCTCATTTCATCTTTGATTTAAATCAAATGATCAACCACTCAAATGATTTAGACTAGTCGGGTTTAGATGCAGAGAAAGAATGCTTGTTCAGATGCCTTCTGTGCAAGCTTTGACACTGATACCTTTTCAGCCTAACCAAGCACAGTGACATTCAGCTTCCTCGATATTTTGTAAGTAAAAAAAAAACCCTGCAGTCACGGATTACCACAGCTCAACAAAATAAACAGAGGAAATACAAATGACTCTCATGCCCTCACACAAGTTTAACTTTAAGCTACTGGCAGCAGAAATACATTTGCAGAAACCACAGAGAAGCCCTCTCTGGAACCTGGTGTCCTTAAGAGATGATTACAGTAAGTGGCAGTGTGTGTGTGTGTGTCCGGTATGTGGGGTCAGTAGATTACCTGCTTGGGCTGCTGCTCGTTCCAGGATGTGGCTGCTGCTGGGTGTCCTGGCTTCAGAAGTTACGCGCAAGATGCCTGATGCTTCCAATAGTGAACTCACAGAAGATTCCCTCGAGTGACCAATCAGGTGTACATGCCGTCGGAGCTGTAGGGGTGCATGGAGGGGCTCCGTCAGCTGACAAACAGTAGCAACTGTCTCCAAGTCGTCCGGGATTTTAAATGCAATCTTATTGTAAGGATTGTCCTACATTACTACAACATTTCCTCTCCCTCTACTAGCCAACTCCCCTCCCCTTCCACATCTTCCTCCTCCACCTCCTCCTTCCCCTCTCTCCATACATCCCCTGCTCCTCCCCTTATCCTAACCACAGTCACTTCTGTTTGGCATCTGGCACTCTGTTTTTTGAAAGAAGAATACCTTCAACAGGAAGGAAAGTCAGATTGTATTAGAAAACAATAGCAATTCTGCTCAGGCTCAAGTTTCCAGCTGCCATTTTTTTTCTCAGCATCTTTTAAAAATTTTTTTTTTACCTCACATATATGCAGTAATCTGAGTAAACCTCACTCTCCCACACATCCACCTTCGGAGAAGCTTCCAGACTTGACGTGTGACATCAGCCCATAAACAACCACTCAGTATGTATCTACACCAGGCGTCTTCAGTACAGGCAGTGCCTCATCATTGAATGTGGAGTGATATATGAATAACTATTTTGGATAAATATCATGTAAACTGTATTTAAGGGCATATTTATTAGTACTATAATAGTTGATTAGTGTTTGGAGACTAGTGAAGCATGTAGCATTTAGATTTATATCATTGAAAAAATTATTTAAGCTAAATAACCTTGAACATGTTCAGTAAATGCTGTTCATAAAATATAAACATATTCATTTTTTTCTATGATATATTACAATAAGCACAAAATGTAAAGCACTCAAGCCTCACAGACCAGTCAAGCTCCACCCAACGAGCGACGAGAATACCTGTTTTGGTCATGACCCCTCCGGCCTGTCCCTTTAGTCTGTCTGCTATCGCACTCAGATTTTGGGAAGCAAAGGTTCAAATGCTGGCCTGCTTGTCTCTCCAGAGCGAAACACTGAAGTCCCAGGTGTTTTCTGTGATATTTTTCCTAATTTATTTGTCCAACAAGCAACATCGCTGTATGGAATGTCTGTTTTTATTGCACCATTTTTGTGGGCCAGGAGATATGTGGCATGATTATATAATGAACATCTTTTAGGTTGTGTCCTCCTTGCTGCAGGCGCCTCATGTGCACAAAGGCAGACTTTCATACAATGTTAATTTGGTGTCTGGGGGCGGAGGCTGCTGCTACACGCGACTTTGGCCAGCGCTGTTTATAATTCCTTGGCCTGTTCGGGTCCACGTCTTTGGCAAAAGTAGTGGGGACTGTTGGGGAAAGTGTTTACTAAGAGACTGCACACAACCCAAAGAGTCCTCAGTCATTGACAATGTTACTGACTACCCCCCCCCCCCCCATTCTGACACATTAGTCTGTCTCCTTTGCTCCTGCAACTCAAAACTGCCCCATTTTAGATGACTTTGAAAGAGGTGAGTAAAATATATGTATGTATTACACTTTGTGAGAAAAAGGGTAATTGTTGGATTCTCGGTTCTTTTCAACAGAATACAATTTCCATTACAATTGTGTGAATAAAAAGTAGTTCGGAAAACAGCATAGAAAGGTAATTCTCTGTGAATTACCATCAGACTCAAGGGTTCAAGAAAGGGTTGGGTTTGCACACTGGGGCCATGTTTTAAATTTTAGCACGTGAGGGGAGTGTGGCTCCTGGGCTCATTTTGGTTTTTTATGAATAAGGGATGACAACCTTAAAGGAGTTGATGAGAGTCGATCAGCTATGGTCCTCCTTATGGAGTAAGCGAGCCTTGACCAGCTATGGCCAATGTTAGGTAGTGAGTAAAAGTTGACCAGCCATGGTCAAGTCCTTGGAGTAAGCAAGAGGCGACACCTTTATGGAGTTGGCAAGAGATAATTCCGTCCCTAGTGCCAGATTTCTACTTGGTCGACTAAACCCACACAATACAGTCTGTTTAAACATTTAAAAGGTTTTCAGTCTACATTTAATTTCGGTTGGAGGATTTGTACTACATTACCTGCAAAATTTCGGAGTCATATCCACATATTAGTTCCCTTTTCCCTCATAGCTGCTACTGCAACAACGTGGAAAGGGTATGGATGGCCGATCAAGGAAAGTGTGTCCAAAGCTCCCTCCGTTTTCATCATCCCCCCCCCAATTCCTCACACCTCTCTTATCTCACTTTTCCCGGCTTGGTCATGAGAATTTGATAAAATACTTTCCCTTAAAATAGCTCTGTTCCCACCGTGGGGCGATGGAGGTGGTCAGGCAGAGGTTGTAATGCGACAGCTATTTATCTTAATACCTTAAATGAGCCTGTTGGTGTGAGGAGGCCATATTAGGAAAGATTTAATAGTGAAATTAGACAGAATGTTGTTCCCAGTATCAGGGGCATCACTTGGATTTGAACACATTTGGCTCTCAGCACAAGCTCCATGATTTTAACTGTAATCATAAACATAAAAAACACAATATCAGATGAAACATTGATGATGTCATGTTTTATGATACTTCTACAAGCCTCTTCATGTATTGAACACCACAAAATGTCTGATACTTTTACTGTTTTCTAGATAATTAAGTTATTGTAAACAATTGTAAACAACAGAAAATAAAACCGTGATGGAGGATTTCTCCTGCAACAACCTTCGCCATGGAGGGAAGCAAACCTGGTTGGTTCTGGAGATGGTGAGTGAAATTAACATTAATGTGAAATTCTTACTGAGTGAAATGAATATTCCAGCTACTACAAGACTGGAATTCCAATCTTCCGAGCCTAAGGCAGCGAAGTTCTCACATCACTAAATGGGCTATGCCTCTTACAGAGGATCTTTACCATATTTTCAGTTTATCCATCTACAGCAATTTGATAATGCATGCTAGCTCGTTCAGTGGAACGGCAACAGTCAACTGTTTTCAGGAACACATAAAATAGATCCTAAACAAGTTGTGTGTTGGTTATTTCTTGCAGCAAGTTACAATTGGATAAATATATACAATACTGTGCAAAAGTCTTTGCCGCCCTGAATTTTTACGTAAATGTAGTCTGTGTTGTTTATTTTCTGTCTTCTGCATTAGTTTGCCAATATAAAAAAGCAATTTTTAGATTTCCAGTCATTCATTTTCTAGAGAAAAACGGAGTTCTGCAACAGATGGTATGCCTTTCAGAGAGCCCTGGTCTCAAACATTATCGAGGCTGGCTGAGATTATGTGGACAGACAGAAGCAAGCGAGACAGCCAAAATCTGTTGAAGAACTGTGGTTCTCCAAGATGCTTGGAACAATCCACATGCTGATTTTCTTCTAAAGATCCATGACAGTGTACCTAAGAGGATTGATGCAGTTTTAAAGACAAAGGGTGGGCACACTAAATATTGGTTTTATTTTTCGTTCCGGACTAAAGTATGTTTATTTTTTAAACATTCTGGGCTAAAGCTCCGGAAGCCCGGTGCTAACAACGCCCCTTCCCAGTATTAAGCAGATAACTGTGATTAGTGAAGCAGAGCCCAAACCTGATTAAGATGATGGCTTTAGTAGCTTTTTTGATTCGTTATACACAAATAAAGCCCTGCAGAAACATTCTTTCATTTCAACCAATGTTTCAGAGAACTTGAACTTGAGTCCCATGTTAAGAAAGTACCAGTAGCCTGTTTTTTAATTTAATTTTTCACAGTATCAAGAGGGCTTAAAAGGAGCAAAGTTTGCTTGAGCTCTAAAATTGCATGAAACGATGACGTTCCACAACTTTAGTTAATCTTGCTTTGATACAGTACTGCACTTGGAGCACAGCAAGAATGTCCAAACTGCCAGATAATATTAATATGTAGAATGATCTGAGACCTGCTGTAGCCTCAGGGTATGGTCCACGCCTTTAATCCAAACACCCTCCTGTTGACTGTCCGCTCATATGGAACAAACTTGTCTCTGAACTTACCACCTGTACATAGCCTGTTTGTTGTATATTTTGGTCATCAACAAAAAGCCCTGCTAGACGATCAGCCCTTCTGCCCTCCCCCACCCACTACACTACTCCACATTCCCGAATCCGGCCCAGAGTCACAGTCCGGCTGCAGAAGAAATTTGTGGTTGGTGGCGCCTACCACGTAAGGTGGTAAAAATAAGATCTTAATTGTATACAATTATTGTTAGAATCCCCTCACACAGCAACCAAACCAGCTCACAGGTTATCACTCTGCTGGTCTTCCGAGGACCTCCTGCTAGCCCTCCCAATACACTGGTCCCAGTCTGAACCAGGCTATAGCAATAGGGGAGGAAGTTAACACGCACGTTACACGCTACAACCTTCTCCCAATCCCACTGGCTTGTTCAAGCTACCACCTGGCCCTCTACTCTCCTGCTTGCAAGGCAACAGAGCGCTCAGTGGCATGCCAAAACACGGAAAGCCTGCATACTCAGAGGGGTGTACTTCCCTAAACGAGGTGTCAGAACACCATCTCCACATTTTAAAACCAATCTCTGCAGCGGCATAGCTGTGTGACCAGCCTGGCTGGCTCCCCTCCATGGCAAAGACTGTTGCAGGAGACGTCCCCCTTGCGGCTCTCCGTTTGCTCAAACAGATAGATGAAAACAAAAGAAAAACAAAACAAACAGGCACACAAGACAATATTTAAAAACCCATCCTGCTGAAAAACGTATAAGTAACTGCTCTTCAGCTCCTGCAGTCCTCGTCCCCAGTCACTTTAAATACATAAATGTGCGAAGAGAAAACATTTAATGTTTGGGAACGGTCCATTGCAACATCCACTAAAGTATTAGATTTAAATGCACGTTCCCATTTTATTTATTTGGTTAGCAGAGGTCTTAGCGGAAAAGCGGTCTGCTTTTTTTTTTGTAACTTTGATGTAAAATCTTTCATTGACCCCACCTAGCCCAACTCCACCTCACTAAAACAAGGCAATCAGATTTTGAAAAAGGAAATTCACAGCCAAATGCAATATTTTTCTTCACCGAAGCCTTTAAATATCAGCTTCACCATCCTGATACAGAGCTTCAAAATAATACAAATACAGGAGGTGTATTTGAGGTAGTGCAAGATCAGGACTTAAGCAAGACCAGATACAAGAATAAGCAGTTTTGTGCATGCATCTACAACATTTTATGGAAAAGGGGCAGTGGGAGGCACTTTGCTTGAGTTTTTGCTACAATGAGAACATTTTGACATTTTGAAGCTGCCTGCTTTTTGATATATTGCATATACTAACATGAATTGACAAATATGACATCTTTAAGGTTGTGTCAAGGCTTTCAATGTAATATTTCACAACAAAAACGATCTCTTTAATTCTAATGGATTGTTTCTGCAGCTGTAGTTCACCAAAGCAAATACATTTTCTCTGTAGTGTTGCAAGTCCTGCAAGACTGAAGAATACTTGTCCTATGACCCATTCTGCCCTTGACTGGGTCTCAACCTAGTGGTAGAATTTTGCTTAAAAACAGTGAAGATTGAAAGTGGCCCATTGCTCACAAGTGTGTTTCAGTTAAATAAATCTAAATAAATATGTCAGCCCAGAAAGTAAATGTATGTTACAATGCTATGTTGTGATTACACTAACAGTGAGTTAGCTGGCCCAGATTATCATCTTTTACTAGATTTAGTCCGACACAGGCTGATCATTGCTGTTTTGTTACTCTCAGCATCTACCTTATATTTGCGTACTAAAAATAATTGCGAAGTCTCAAATTAAGTCTTCATAATGTACGCCACGCGTTCAAGTGTTATTACTGTCCTCCGCTCTTTGTCAAGCCTCAAATTATTTCCCTTTCTACTTGAAAAAGAAGCCAGGTTTTTAAACCGGAGGCCTGATGTTGATTTCAGCAGACCGCAAACAAATTCCTGACGAATGCAATGAATTAGGATCCACTGCGGAGGAAGTCTTTATCCACTAATAAGGAGAGGCACTTGTTTGAACCTTAAATTAGGAAATTGAGAATTTAAAAACAAATTAAGCATGCCATCCGCTGTCTGGTCAACACTCTGCTGTTGTGTCTTTAGTAGAAAAATAACAAGTCCTATGAAAAAGAGGACAAAGACCTAAATTTATCCAGGAATGCTTGCATCAGTATGCCCCCCATGACCTTTGCTGCTGTCTCCAAACTCTGATTAATTCAAACAAACAAGAAAACATTGGCAGAGTTAAACGCAAACATGTGATACCTAATGACAGTGGAATGTGCTTTTCTGAACACACCCGGATTGATTGATTTTGCTTCCACCCATCCAAAAAGTTCAGTGAGAGACGTACACAAATACAGACCCTAAGGTCCACCTTCTCACTTATTGTTGGTGTGTCCAGGTGGGTGGATGCACAAACACCAACGGATGTAATATTGTGTTATCCCAGTAAAATAATTCTTTATGAGTGTTTTATATTATTTGCTAGTGGGCCACTTTATTTGCTATGTGAGCTGAACAAGCACTCCAGAACAATTCAAATGCTGGATCCAGCTTATTATTTTATCATTTTTCCATTTAAACAACTAGACGTTTACAGAAGGACTTTTCTTTTGGGTCCAACTTCAGTGCCCCCTTTCTCAGATCTGAACCTGCAACCTGTCAATATGTAAGAAGCGGCAGTTGGCCTGCACCTTAACCACTATTGTGCTTGCTCTAATGTAGTGACTGAGATTATCTCTCCTCTTCTAGTACTCGTTCTTCCATGTCCTCCCTTCTCACATCCTCTCGACACTAGTAAAAAACTTCTTCCCTTTTCCCTATTCTGTTTTCCAAGGGCCTCGCTTAGCTCCCACGGCCCCACGTACCCCAGCACACACACAAAAAAAAGACTTTCATTTCCTGTCAGACTCAGGAAAATCAGGACCAACCCCGGTGGCATGTGTAATTTACTGGCACTGAGGAGATCCTCTGTAGCCTTTTGGAGGGGGGGTGAGTCAGCAACAAGGAGACCAGGCGACCAGAGGAAAACCTGTGGGTGGGTTTATTTCCCACGCCTTTGGACTTGTCTTTGCTATAATTCAGTCAGTCTTTCAGCCCCTTATGCGAATATATCACCTGGAAGTGCTAGCAGGTGAGCCTACTGGGGGAAGCTCAATAATTGCTAAAAGAATGTGGAAAGGAGGGTGCTGACACATTTTAGTGTTCTACTAACCAAAGTAACAGAGATTCAGTACAGATTCTTCCTGGCATTGGAGTACACTCTGCTTATGCTGTTATCATGTAACTTTTGAGCCCACTGTTTACCTTACCTTTATTTATTACTTACCTTTATTTCTAAGTGTAAACCCTATTCCTAAACATAACCCTACCCTTTAGGTCAGTTTTTTCATGCTTCAGGTTGGGAATCTGTCTGGAAAGTGTCTCACTGCACAAATAAAACAGCAGGCATTCATATAGGCATTGTGGCCAAGGCATTGTGGCTGCACATGGGAAGGGAAACCTGAAACACAAATGCAGGTAGTGGGGCCAAACAAATAACCCAAATATTTAACAAACCCAGAGGACTACAGAGGAGAGCGTAGCGTCGCCGGTTTAGCCAGCATCTGGTTTCTCCATCTGGCCCTTCTCCAGTAAGCTTGGGTCCGTTTTCTCAGAGGCTGCTGGTAGAAGGTTATCCCTGCCGCAGGCCAGGTCTGCGCTCACCCTACCCTCAGCCACCTTAAACTCTTATTGTGAATGGTATTTCTGGTGCACAAAAAGAAAGAGCAGTGGGTGAAAAAAAGATATCTGTCAAAATAGTTGTGCTGAAAGAGAGTAATTACTCCATGAGTGTAATGGTCTGACATGTGGGCAGTTTTCCATTACTGGCCGATTACAACCAAGGCTATCCTTATACTTCAAGGCAGTTTTAATGGTCAAAATAGCAATAACTCCCGGTATTAACTTCTCTTAGCCTGAAGCTGAAGTCTGACAGTTATTTCTTTTTCTAAATCAAGATGAATCATAAAATTAAAGTTTCACAGCTTTAAGTGTAATGGATTAATTACGTCTGTATCCATCACCATGTATTCCAATGTCTTGCATTGAAAATATATTTAACAGCAATAACTGTGCATCAAGGGACAGAAATATAGCTAAACACAAACTGATAATTGGCTGCTTATAATAAGCATCCCAAATTTGTGTGTATAAATGGATACAGTTGCACACAACTTTTCACAATGTGAAATTTTTATGGCACTATATCTGAACATTTGAAAGAACGGCGTTAATAACCAGGAATAAGGAATAAGCTTCTATGGTGCCTATTGGGTTTGGTGTCTGTCAAAGCTACCACAATAATGTTAACGTTGACCCAACCAGTCCCTATCCTTTCCTTAGAAGTTAACCTCTGGTCCACCTAATCCTTCTCGACATAGTCTGATCCCACCATGCTCTTTTTTCATGTTATATCTTCCATTTAAAATATGATTTATTTTTATAATTTTATGTAGAATTTTGGTCAAAAGCTGAACCTCACCCAGAACAGGAAACAGATGTGACACGTGACGTCTGTGTATGTGAACTGATCGATGTAAGATAACTTTGTTGGAGGGACGGCCTAACAATTACCAGCGGCTCAAAGGCCTGCTTCGTGTCTGCAGACTGAACTCACGCCTCAGTGCCCACACACAATGGCTCGGGCTCTGTCTATCATGACCTCATGCCTTTGTGTGAAATCCCAGCACCCATTCACTTCCCTGCTCACGGCTTAGCACAGGGTCGCCTGCTGCATCAACAAGTGGTGCTTTTAAAAGGAAGCACCAGATTCACGCTGCTGCGGAGGAAAGTATTGTGCTGTCTTCTTGGGAAAAAAATTAGATTTTTTTTTATATTTAAAGGGGGTTTTACATACAGGACATCAATAAAAAAAGTATTTGAATCCTGGAACAAGCTAACTCAACTAATGTTGAAGGTGGATTGTTGTCCTTACTTAGTGTTTTAGAAAGAGGCAGTACAGGGGCTTTACAATCATCATGCATTCCCTTGACTGTTGGACATCCAAAAAAACATCACATTGAGAACCACGGCAACCACCTCTGTCTCCTTGACAAACAAAGTAAACGGCAGTTTAAAGGGGACTTGTGTTAATAAATTTGATTTCATACTTTTTTAGTACTACTCGTTTTCCCATATTGGATATTAATTAAACTATTTTTTTAAAGTGTTTAGTTCTATGTGTCAAGCCTGACGTGGTAATTTTTTAGCACAATTTACCTGGCCTTTAGCACTAGGATCCAACTGAGAAGCAAGGGCGTGACTGAATAGCATGGTTTGTGGAAGGCATAATTCATCTCTGACATGAAAAACATGAGATGACTTCATGTGATTTCTGCCTTGACTTGAGGCCTGAAACTGGGCTATATGAACAAGGCAGATTGATTTAATCCCTGCCCCCATCTCTCATTTCTGAACTTCAATGATAAATATGAACCCACAATGCTGTTCCAGAGGTGGAATGGCCAGAATCAACACTGAATTCTCTGCCTTGTTAAGGTTAAGCTTGTTGAGGAATTCTTTCACTTTAATTCCGATGCTATTGCAAAAGAATACAATGAAATGCCAACAAGAGATCTGAACTGAACTTCGACGGTGTTCCACACCCAACTAAGCAAGCAACCTTTCTAACCATAATTCTCAATGCAAAAATGTCACATGTACAGTATTTTAAAGTTGAATTGAAATTTAATTCACAATTAACTACACTGTATCCCCTAAATGTTTTCGTCCCACCACATTAATACTGGCCAGCCTAACATTCAGTGTCTCTTTGCTGATTGCCATCTGTCCACAGCAAGTATATTACAACTACTGATAATGATTTCATGAATACCAGCATTCACTGTGGATGCATTTTGGCATCAAGCCTTCTCTGTGAGATTGCTCAATTACTGCATTAACCTTGGGCTACACAGCACACTTAAGGCATCCATTTTTAATTTACAAATACTCCAATTTCATGCAGTTATTCGACCCAACATCACCATACAGAATATTAATTGGAACCAGAAAGTTCATATCTAAAATGCGTTCTTCAGGTTTGCAAAAACTTTAACACACTTTGTAAATTTTTTATTTCACTTCCCTAATGAAAATTCCATCTGTGCTGCAATGATATAAGGGTTCAACTCTTTCAAATAGCCCACCCAAAACAAAGACCTGGGTCATGAGAAACACACTTTGAAGAGGAACTGCTGGTGGTGGAACTGCTGAGCAGTATAAAACATTATCCGTTGACTCCAGGGCTACTACTTTTCCCCAGTGCAAAAAAAAACGCTACACAGACTCTCTTCCTGGACAACTATATTTCAACAGTTTAGATAACAGGCAAACAACTTCTCTCTTCAAATAAACTTTACTCCACATCTGAGAGTGTTTTGCCAACTGTGTGTTTTATACATTCAGGCTTACACCTGCCGTGCTTTATTGGCTGCCGGGCTTCTGCAGGCCTTTGCTGAAGGACATACAAACAAATTAGAAAGACAATAATGATGTTTAATAATAATTACAGACACGATGACATTTAATTTGACCTATTCTCGTGGTCCTTGGGGAAGACTTAACCCCCACTGACCTTAAATAAGGCTGGCGTGTTTGTCAGCTTTGGTTCCAGCTCTTTTGTCCTTGCTCAAAGTAATGTCACCAGAGCTGTATTTTTAACAGCCCATGATTCGGGTTTCACCATCGGCATTGTAGCCGAGGTCCTTTGCCTGTAATGGGATGACATCTATACGGATCAGAAACACAATAGTACGCTTCAGTAATGTTAGAGGAATGGAACTAATCTGGCTTTTTGGCTGGCATTATTAATCTTCACAATAATCAATTTTCCATCAATATGCACTAAACTTTTCTTGTATAGAAATGGTTTTTCTTTGTAAATGAGTTTCTCAATTAATGCTATCAGTGTTATTTTAAGATAATGCAATGTGTCGTATTGGTATGATTTTTTGGTTAAAATCTATATTGTCGTCCTCTAACATGTATGCATATATTGTATAATAAAAACAGAACAAGTGTTTATTAAATTGAATAGGGTCAATTTGATGTTTTAGATGACTATAAACCTTTGCTATAAACTCATATTTTTTGTTTTCCTGTTGGATAGCACCTTGTTCTGGTTTCATTGTTTGAACACATTGTTTCACACATTATAAACATGTCACTGTGCTCTCTGGAGCACATCCAACAAAAAAATGGTTTTGTACTTATCGCACCCTCAGCTTTCCTGTTTATTTTCAAGTCAGTATGTTACTGTGATTTTACAATAGGGCTAGAGTGTTTTGGGGGTGCAGCCAGCTCAAGTGTGTGAGAACTATACCTTGTTTAAAGTGATCTGCAAAGCCAACCTCCACCGATATCCTCGTTCTTCTGAAAAACAGGAGGAAAACTAAGTAGGAGCCTGGGTTTGAACTTTTTGAGCAAACATGGTGCAGACAGAAAATGTCACTTTTTTTTTGGTACTTAGTTATGTGTAGATTTGATAACTGGACAACTGGGTGCTAGGATTTTCCTTTGACCTAGACTGGGTTTGCTCAGTCTATGATACATCACAGCATCAATGACGTATCAATGACGATTACAGTAGTGACAGAAAGTTTGTGAACCCTTTAGAATTTTCTATATTCCTACCCTAATATGACCAAAAAGGAGATCAGATCTCTAACAAAGCCCTAAGAAATTATACCATCTCGTTTATTTGTTGAGCAAAACGATCCAACGTTCAATTTCCTTGTCGGTATGTAAACCTTCAAATGAAATAGTTTCTGGCACTCCCTCAAAGCTGCAATTACTGCAACCAAAACGTATCCTGTAACTTCTGATCAGCCCTGCACATCAGCTTGGAGAAATTTTGGACCATGCATTATTATACAACTGCTATGATATTTTTTGACTTTCTTTCATGAACTGCTCGCTTCGGTTCCTGCTACAACTTTTCAATTGGGTTAACTGTATAGTAGTTATCTGTGTGTTTAGTATCATTGTCTTGCTGTGTGACCCAATTGTTAAGCTTCAGTTCAGGGATGTGTGCCCTAACATTCCCCGATAGAATCCACTGGTACAGTCCAGAATGAACAGTTCCATCAATGATGGCAAGCCATCCTGAGACAGAAAAGCAGCCTAAACCATAATACTCCCACCACATGCTTCACAGTTGGGAAGAGGTTATGTTGGAACGCAGTGTTAGGTTTTCGTTAAAAAAAAAACGAAAATGTGTTTTGTATTAACTAAATACTTGAATAAATATGTGTGGATAACATTTTATTGATATTTTATGTTAATTTAGAGTTTTAGTAAAAAAGGATCGAAGGTAATATTTATGCAGTTACCTGGCCAGTGTTCAGGACACCTTTTGATATCACTGTCTGTCATTGTATGCATCAAATTATTATTATTTTTAAAGTTTTACCTTTGTCTTCCAATGTGTTATCCTTGGAGTATGTCAGGTCATTTACTCACAACCAAAGAGAGGTAATTACAAGAAAAAATATATTCAGAGTTGACAATGTGATAGCTGGTGAAATTACCATTTACTGATGGTGGTATTCAAAAGGAGAAAATAACTTTTTCAGGATTTGACTATAAACAAACATCGCCTCAAAAAATTTAAAGATTACCGTACAACCATGCCTGCAATGCTTATTCTACTAGGAGAGGAAAGAAAGACAAAAAAAACTCTAAGCTTTCCATTGTACGGTTTATTTTATTTAAACCTTTGTCTTTAACAATCTAGTCATCCAATAGTTTTATTTTTACAAGAAAATATTCGAGGACCACATCAATTTTTATCTCTTAAATTCATTGCATACAGGCATCAGGTTACAGTACACATTATCAGGGTAAAAATCAGGTTACAGTATACATAACCTAATAAATATTAGGTTACAGTGTACATTACCTAGACAATATCAGGTTACAGCATACATACTGGTGTTACTCCTGAAGGCAGGCACCCATACTGTTCCATTTGTGTTTGTTGGTCCTATTGTCTCCTGCGTCACCACAGGTCACCCTCTGAATAAAGGCCGTCTGGCTCCCAGCTTAAATATTGCAGCAAAGTGAAAACCAACCATCAGACCAAATTCACTCACATGTGCTCATTGGTGCGACAAGGACAGGGCTTTAGGTAGGAAAGACAGGGGGGAAAAAAGTTCACTTCACTCCGCAGGGTGCCACGAGAAGGGGACACGACTGCACTGGAGCGTTTTCTGTGGCAAGTTGCCCATTTGATAACATTAAGCTACATGTCTTTTTTGGATGGATATAATAAGCAGTATTACATTTGGCATTACATTTGTTTGTTTAGCAAAACACTTTCAAGCGGTTGATGGCTCTATTTTGTAATGCATGCTTGTTCTCTGGCTGTTGCTTTAACTTTGTATGTAGAGGGAGAGATGGGCACCCATGGGTGTGGTTTTTTTTTATCCCAGTATATAGCGAGTGGCCTAAATCAGCACTACGTTTATTAAACAATGAAGCAAAATGTGTTTAACAGGATTCCAGAAAGCACAAAACTGTTGTGGTTGCCATTTAATTGCTGTAATTTGTCAGATTCCCACTTGAGACAGGGTGGACCATTTGTGAAGACTAAACAGTTTGAACGATGCAAGTACTCTGGTTTTAATAACTCTTTTTAATTTTCTTCACCACCACCTTTCAGTGATAACCATCAACCATGGGTGACTGGAGCTTTTTAGGAAACATTTTAGAAGAAGTGAATGAACACTCAACGGTGATAGGAAGGGTGTGGCTTACGGTGCTCTTCATCTTTCGGATTTTAATCCTTGGGACGGCAGCCGAGTTTGTCTGGGGCGATGAGCAGTCGGATTTTGTTTGCAACACCAAGCAGCCGGGTTGTGAGAACGTGTGCTATGATGAGGCATTCCCCATCTCGCACATCAGACTCTGGGTGCTCCAGATCATCTTTGTCTCCACACCCTCGCTAGTGTACGTGGGCCACGCCGTGCACCATGTCCACATGGAGGAGAAGCGCAGGGAGAGGGAGGAGGCGGAGATGAATGAGGATCGGCTGCCCGATCAAGGCAGTGTCAGGACCAACAAGGAGACTAGCACCAAGGGCAGCAAGAAGTTCCGTCTGGAAGGCACCCTGCTGAGGACCTACATCTGCCACATCATCTTCAAGACCCTCTTTGAGGTGGGCTTTGTGGTGGGGCAGTACTACCTCTACAGTTTTCGCATCCTGCCCCTTTATAAATGCGGCCGGTGGCCCTGCCCCAATGTTGTGGACTGCTTTGTCTCACGTCCCACCGAGAAGACCGTCTTCATCATCTTCATGGTGGCCGTGGCCTTCGTCTCACTCTTCCTCAACTTTGTGGAGATCAGTTACCTGGGCCTGAAGAAGATCCGCTTCCGTAAGCCCCCTGTGCAGCAAGAAGAGGGCCTGGGCCCCGATAAAGCCCTGCCCTCCATCGCCGTGTTTTCCATCCAGACAGCAAAGGGCTACAAACTGTTGGAGGAAGACAGGCCAGCATCTCACTGCTTCCCGCTGACGGAGGTGCAGACCGAGGACAGCAGGCTCCCCCCGCTCCTCAAGACACTCGAGGAAAAGACGGAAATTCCAACACCCCTGGAAGATTGTAAGGTATTTGCCATGCCATCGCCTTCCTATATTATTACCACTGAGCCGAAGGATGAGGTCCTGCGGCAGGAGGAAGAAGAGGAGGATAAAGGAGAGGATGTAGAAGAAGACGCCACCGAGACAATAGAAGACACCAGACCACTCAGCAGTATGAGCAAAGTCAGTGGCAGGGCAAGGTCAGATGATTTGACAGTATGAGCCAGAGAAAAAGTGAACAAAGCTAAGCAAAGCATGGGGAAACACAAAATGATATGAAGATGGGACCTTCATTAGATGTGATAAAACCTAACAGCTAGATTTTTTGATTTTGGGGCTTGTACTGTATGTTAATGAGACGCTGGAGGGGGAAAGGGCTACCCAATAGAACGGCATAAGTTAAAAAAGAGGATAAACTTTTCCATCTATCTTTTGCATTAGGAAATGACAATGTACCTATTTGACTTATTAAAAAGAAACATATCAAAAAAATAAAGGGGCAAAGCAAAGATTGTGATCAGTTATGCACAGAAATGGTTGCTATTCAGTGACAAGAGTTATTTTATTTTAATTTTTTTTTATCAGAGGTGACCAATGTTTATGTTTTTAGTTACATATTTTGAGAAGTGTTATTTGTGCATCATACTGTTGAGGCTTGTGTCCAAAGCCAGGGAAACAGTATTGGAGTGCATGTTTATTACTCATTTCACTTCAACTAATTATCAGTTGACAACTAAGACCACTGACAGATGTAAGCGAATCTTGCGTATAAACAACATAGCGTAAAACAGGATCTCTTTTGTTTGTCTGTAAGGTTAAATATCTAAAGAGGGATTTGTTTGGTATCCATAATATTGTTAAAATGTTCAAAAGAATCACCCACGTATTTATGTATTTCCTTCTATTTTCAATCTGTGCCTAAATATTTTGCATAGAAAACTGCACTCTCCATACACCATTTTTAAAATAATATATATTTTTTTTATTGATAACCATTTCGGCCATAGAAACCACTGTTGGCCAAGTCCTCTCGTTTCTCCCTGTACAAACAGCCCCCTTGTTAATAAAGATCATGCCCTGTCAGCACAAAGTATTGTTGAGCTGGACACAATGAAAATAAAAACGCTCCCATAGCTGAAAACAGACAACTTTGATAATGTTGAAAAGAAACCACTTTTTAATCCTTAAAAATGTGTTTTTATCCTTGATATCTATCAGTCACTTTTCATATTTAATATTTAAAATATTTACATTGTTACAATAATGAAGAAAAAAAAATCAATCTTGCAGTGTTTACCTCGAAGATGTCTGTTCCACCAGGTATCTCATTAAACAGTTAACAGTAAGAATGACCAAATACTCTGCAATTAAAAATGTATTCTGTTTTATTATATATTACTGATAATCTTGTATTTTTATTTATGAATTTTGCCCTTGAATGGCTTTTAATAATAGCAGCTATTGAATCATTTTTTTACCTTTTAAAAGAACACATATATTTTTTGTGCCTATAGTGCTTGTATTTAAGTTAGTTTCCTTCCTCAACTCAGCTTGTAGTGTAATAGGTCAGAGGTCACACGTTGCCCCCTATCCAATTAAAGGGCTATGAGAATGGATATGAAAGTTGAATTCCCCTCAGAAAACTTATTTATTATTCTGAATAATTTAGAAAATTTAATTAAGAAAATCTGGTCGACAACTTTGGTCCACAATGCTTCCACAAGTTCTTTGCTGTTGTAATTTCATGTAACTATTTTTTAACTGATTTTAAATCAGAGTTTATTGTACCCATTCAGTTTAATTTGCTTGACAACTCCTCGACTGGAGATAGAGTCACCCACCACAGTTGTCTCTCTTCACTTGCAGAGGGTCCAACTCACTTCCTAAGTTACAATAATAAAGCGTTGCATAAAAGACAGTAATTGCAGAGCCCAGTTTTTTGTAAGACCACGAAAAAACACACTATTGTTCCCAAAGCTCAGACGAAGCAGACCTTAAGACTCATCATAACAAATGATGAATTCAAAACAGGATTCATAAGGTGTAGTACATACCGACACTGTGTTCACTGAAACTTCACGTAACAGGTAAACAGGTTAAGGCACAAGTTTCAAGTCTGTTTACATGTTTATTTTCATTTGCTCAGTAACAAGTAGTGGCAATGAAATGCTTAGTTTCCAGACTTCTTCAACAGTGCAGGCATAGAAGATAAAGATATAAAAGTAATTTTAAAAAGGGTATAAAATATGCATGGAGAATAAAAATAAAAATATACAAGGAGAGTAAAATATACAGGGAGAATAAAATATACAGGGAGACATTTATAAATATAAATTCAAAGTTAAAAGTATATAGTTTGTACAAAATGAAGTGGCTAAATGTAGGAAGAATTAGTGCAAAGTGGGGTAAGAGTTATCAAGAGGTTAGGAGTGATCAACAGTTCAACAGTCTGATTGCTTGGGGGAATGCTGTCAGGGCTCTCACCTCCTGTCTGTAGGCCGTCTCGTCGTTGTTGGTGATCTGGCCAATAACCGCGGTATCATCAGCATACTTAAAAATGGAGTTGTAGCTGTGTGTGGCCACACAGTCGTGCGTGAACAGGTACAGAAGGGGGCAGAGCACACAGCCCAGGGGGACTCCAGTGCTAAGAGTCCATGTGGACGAGGTGGTTTAGCCCGTCCTCACCATCTGAGGTCTGCCCGAATAGGAAGTCCAAGGTCCAGCTGCAGAGGGTGGTGTTAAGGTCCAGATACTTGCATTCTCACATGTATCCCTCTGGTCCAGATTGGAACGACCAGTGTGGATTATGAGGACAATGGGATCATCTGTAGACCTATTTGGTCTATAGGCAAACTGGAGCAGGACTAGTTATGGGGCAGGTAGGCAGTGATTTGTGCTCTAACTAACCGCTCAAAGCTCTTCATGAGGAGGGACATTAGTGCTGTAGTCATTCAGGCAGAGAACCCGGGGTTTCTTGGGGACAGGGACGATGGTGGTCCTTTTAAAACAGGTGGGGACTACAGACTGAAGCTGGGAGAGATTGAAAATGTCAGTGAAGACATTTGCCAGCTGGTCTGCACATACCTTGAGAACACGGCCAGCGATACTGTCCAGTCCAGGGGCATTTTGTGTCTTTGTCTTTTTTTATTTACATACTTCTGCCTTGGAAATTTCCAGTGGGTAGATGTCCTGGTAGATGTCGTGTGGTCTATGTGTATTTCCAAGGCAGGGATGTGGTTTCCAAAGCGTACACAAGATAAAGACACAAAAAATACATGAATTTCATGTAAATTGTCAATTTAGAAATAATCTACCAAAAATACTTAAATTACTTATTATTTTTTCATCTGCCGATTTTCTGCGTCCTGTCTTTTGTTAAGGTCATACCTGTACCACCCGTCAAGTCACCAGTAATCTGGGTTAGGGTTAGGGTTAGGGTTAGTGACTGAGAACTGCAAGGCTTATTAAGCTGAAGCTTTGTTACTAAAGCATAATAAATACAATACTAATTATTATTCCTTAGAAGCCACCTTCATCCAGAGCCGCTCAAAGTATAATATCAATTTGACTTCTTTCTTTCCGTATGGGCCGGATTTTTTCATTTGGAATTACTTTGTAACTCTCTTGAAATGTGGTACTAAATAAAACATTAAACTTTTCACTGTATTTCATTAATGTATAAATATTTCGTTTTTTAACTAGATAAGGTTGTCTATTTTAGCAAGTTTGACAGGAGCCGTTAGTAAAGTTCTCTGAATTACACCAATTATGTATTTTGTCATTATCTAATCCTTCATAGGACCTAATGGTTGAATTTGCAATAGACCTCCCCAACCCATTCCTGCCTCCCAGTGATTTGCATTAAATACCTTCACAATGGGTGGAGCCTAAGTACATCCCTGCAACACTGGCTTTTGTAATATTTAGAAATATCTGTGTATGACCACCAGATGGCGCTACTAAATCTTAAGTTTGGTGGTAGGGACAGCCCACTGTTTGGTTAAAGTATTCATCGCCTTGATTTGTTTGTTTCAATACCAACTGGATCATAAGCTGTATCCTAGCAACAGGGTCAGGGTTTTACTTCATAGGGGTCTTGTTTTTGGCTGCATGTGGCCTCTTCATACAGAGACAGTCAACAACACAAAGTCTTTGAAATTATTGAGTTATATCGTAAATCACTAGTACCCAATTCCAATATCATTAAAATCCTATTAAAATTAAAGGACATGAGAATTTCACTGTTTTTTATTTATTTAAAATGAGAATATTCTAAAAGAAGTTTTTCTTGACATTATTATAACTCCTTTTTTAACTCTGGTTTAAATGGCATTGAAAACTAAGACTAACTGATTCTAGGGTAGGGGTTATTTTTTATTTATTATTTATTAAGAAAATATAAATTATATTAATATAAATTAAACAAGTTAACAAACTCAAAGAAAACAAGAAATGCAAAAAAAAATAAAACACCCCAAAACACAAAGTTTAAGAAAATAAAAATAATACCATAATGGGCTGAAAAAGGCAAAAAAAAATAAAAAAAAAATAAAAAACCCACAAACACTAAAATGAAAATAAATATTTGGTATGACCGCCCTTTGCCTTTAAAGCTGCATCAATTTTCTGAGGTACAGGTTAAAAAGAGAATCGGCAGGTAGCATCTTGGTGAACTTTCCACAGTTCTTTTTATCCACTAATCTTCCTTCTCCTTTGAGAAATGCACACAAAATTTACATTATCTCCTTAATGCTGTGTACCTACTTGCAGTACTTTTCAATAGGGCATGGTAACTCAGAATCTTACAATGCATGTCGACGCTTAAATTTTCTATGTCACGCTGGATAAGATCTGTTTGAACTTGTTTGATGGTAAGAACATTTCAACAAATGAGTTTAGTAATAATGCAACGCTATGAACCACCAGATGGCATGTCTAAATTGCAAAAATTTTAGGGGTAGTTAGTAATACTTTTAATACTTATTTTTTTGAAAGTAGCAGAGAAGAATCCACCCTTTTCTGACACATCTATACTTCCTGTGTTATTCACACCAATCTATATATACAAGTTTTAGATTTTTTTATTAATTTAATAACTAAATAACTTACTTTACATTATATAACTCAACCATGTCACCAGTAAAGTTTCTAATGGTATCATTTTCTGTTATGTCAATACATTTGTATACACAAGTATAGACATGTTAGCCCATATATTTCTGTGTGTTCCTTAAAGATTAAACTTTATTTCCCCTTCAATGAATTGACCATTTTTTCACAATCCCTTTAAAGTCCATATTTGAGTCATTTAATATTTCCTATTATGCTTGTTTTCATATCGATTTAAACTGACTAAGAAAGTATCATGTGATCCCTCTTTTGTTTCCTCATAAATAACCCTTGTTTTCTGGGGTTATTTTGTCAACAGCAGCTCTGAAAATTCAGTAACAGCAATAAAGCCGAAAAGCCTGACATTCCAGAAGGAGACTTCCGTATGAATAACTTTACTATTAATAATTTACCAGCATTTACAGGAAGTGGTTTCAGTTGAGGGGCTTGCCATTCGAGAAACCACATTCCTTCATATCTACACCTACCAGAGGGCGCATTTAAGAAAAAAAACGTGCTACATTTTGTCAATTCTACATCATCATTGCATGTGTAAATTCAGCCAAAATAAAGATCTCCAGATAGGTTGATGGCAACTCCCTAAAAGCCCTCCTTATACATTTTCTCATCCGGGTTGTATCTAAACGGCAAAAAAATTCAGTGCGGTTAGTGATATTTAACAGCTTAAGGGTTGTTTATATACACAAATAGGCTATACAATTTTTATACAAAACAGTATTCTGAATGCTGTGTGAGAAGTCATCAGTGTCCTTTTCATCCCTATTTAGCCAAAATAATAACCAGCTGATGAGGGAGAGGCTGATAGAAACTCCCTAAAAGCCTGCAGAGTGCTGGGGTGGGCCCTGGGTCATAGGGACAGGATCCTATTACAGGCAAAATCAAGGTTGTATATTACACTGAGCGTGTTTGGATGATTTGCCAGGACATGCGTGAAGCCGTCTTCAGTTCTGGTTAATTTCCACTGTTTTCATTTGCACACTACCTCAACATAGTTGTAGCTCTAGTGTTCCCCTTATCAGGCACGGGTGCTGACTAAACAACCAGCCTTATATGCAGTTGCTGATTGAACTACTCCTCCAGTGGTCCTCGTGATTACCACATGACATCCAACACGTGGCCTGAAAGGCATACATTAGATATAGAAGAGAGACAAAAGGGATAGAGAGTGGCAACATTGTAAATTGGGGATTCGTACTGAGGTTGATGTATGATTGTTTCTCAAGCCAACAAAGGATGGCACTGGATACTAGTTAGCCGCTTATATTCAATTAACATGACAAAACCACAACTCTTCCGTACTCATTAACACTGTGTGGCATGCAGCGGACAGCCACGCCCTCCCACCCAGGACAATGACAGGCAGCTGTGCTTGTGTTTAGTTTTCCCAGAAAGGGAGGTTTTTGTTCAGAGGTTTGCTTTGTTATTCATTTTTGTTGTTTGTAAGAATTCACATAAAATACTAAATTTCTACATTAAACCTAAAAAATAATTTCTATATCAAACCTAAATTTGACTTCAAAGCCAAGCAAAGTACAAAAATACTGTGTATAGCATTCGTTCCTCCTATTACTTCAAAACAACGTCCTTATTACAAGTTCTGACAAGACATCAATTGATCTGAAGAAGTAGGCTGATACAGGTTTCGTTCCTGAAATGAACTCAAGAGGCTGGAATGGCAAGGCTTCCGATAAGGCGGTCAGGTTTGGAGGCTGAGGTGTAACAGGTAAGTGCTCCACAGGTGTAGGCAAGTCTACCGCAGGGACATTGCTCAGGTGACAGGGGAGCTCAGCGAGGTAAGGATGTAATGGTTGTAGTAGACCACTTGTCTTCTTCCAGGTGGGGAACTCTTATGGATCCAGAATCCTCTTCTGTTGATCTGAGGCAGTCCAGAACAGCTGAAGTGGGGGGTTCAATCAACTACTCATTCTCCTGTTATGCAAGAAGTGTGTTATACATGTCTTATTTATAGGCCAAAAACATAGTCTGGTGGCTGTACTAGTAGTACTATCAATAAATATTAGTGCAAACCACTTACATGGTAATGTGCCATTATTTTGGAGACCTTAAATGGATTCCTCCTCTTCCTCCACCCTCTCTGATTCAGAAGCTTGGGTTCTCCGAATTGGAAGTCCTTCCACAGCCTCTAGGGCTCTCGGTGTCTGGAAATTAAGAACTTGAAATATCATACACATCTTTAATACATTTTGACCAAACTCCACATTTTCTCTGTATAAGTATGTTCGTTTGTTGCAATTGTAACATTTTTATTTGTACTCCAGACCAATGTTTCTCAATTGTGGTCACCAGGATATTTTTTTGCAGCCATGACAAATCGCTGAGATGTGAAGTAGAAGGGACCTTGCATGCTCATTCTCTTATATTAATATTACGGTAAAGTACAGACAGAACTAACTGCATAGGTGTGGTTTTAGTTGTAGATCACGTGTTGCCCTTATCAGAGCCAAAGCCATAATTTATAGGTTCATACACAAGGTCTTAACCTATGGGAAAAGGGAAATTGGAAATTAATACTTTTTCACCTACAACGTAGTTGTAAGTCATTGCCCCCATTAGAGTTAAATCAATAATTTATAGGGTTAGATTGTAAGAACTGCCATAAAATAACCTCAGATTTAGTTAATGAATGTGAATTAAAAACATTTTTAAATATGTAAATATCATCGACATTTAATTGTGCAAGAACTTTGCATGGTGTTCAGTAGGATGAGAGGTTTCGTGAGTATGGGTATAAGAAAATTTTGGATTGCCATGGATGTTCTAAAACCCCACTTTATTTTTAGTTTTTTTTAAAGCAGTAAACATGCTAAACTAATATTACATTGTTGCAATTGGAAATATAGACCCAATTAGACTATCATTTTACTACCATCATTACTGAAATTTGTTTTCGCTTCTTTTGTTTCAGAGAGACATTTCAGACACATTCGCAGCGACAACTATAAATTATGTAAAAAAAAACTTTTTCTCTTAAAGTTCTCTTAAAAATAATAACATTACAAAATGACAATGGATGGATGTGTATTTTGTATTGCTTCTACAGTTAATTGAGTAGTTAAGGATTTACATGAGTGCGGCACTAGAAGCCACCAAAAATAAATGTAAGAACCATTGCGGTAGATACCTGCTCTTCAGTTTGGTGGCTAGAGTCCTCACTGAAAAAAACCGGAAGAGAAATCAGCTAACAATTTTGGGGCGAGTTAAAAATGGTCTTTTACATGGATACTTAACTAAAAAAGACATTTACCAGTCTTGTGACAGCCTTCTCTGTTTATGGACGAAGGCACCAATGAACAGAGTGCAGAGACAAAAGATGAATATAGCAGCAAACAGAACTCCGTAGTTCACTCTATAAATAACACCTGTGAACATAAAAAAGGGTCTCTATAGAACGATTGCAACTCACAAAAATAAACCTGAATTGTGTTATTGTGTTAGACCCCTTGAGATGGATTTGGACTACAGACTGGACAATTGATTTTGAGTAAGGACTTTGGTTTGTTTGCCTGGGTAAGCTGCCTGAGGGATGTCCACAGAGCAAACTCCAAAAATAATATTTTGGGGTTTTTTTTCTTCACATTTTCTGGACCTCTAAAAAATTAGTCTAACTTATTCCAAAAGAATGTAATTGACAAACTTTTCACACTTACAGTGGTTAAGATTTTTTTTAAAGAATGCACTGCAACCATTATATCCAAATACATTGTAAAAATTGCATTGTCATTTTAAAACATATTGGGGTCATATTAGTTAAACATGTTTGGAGATCAATTATTAATCTACATGGCACGATAATGTAAACTAATTACAAAATAATTTACATGAAACGGCAGTGGCAATCCCCTGCAGGATCGCATAATCCACCAATAGGAGAAAAAGAACTTTCTTTTTCTTTTAAAAAGAACTCTTTATACAAATCGGGTAGAGGTACAAAAGGGACAAACCAAAAGCCAGGGTCAAAAAGCAGCTCAGAAAGTTTAGTTTCCAAAACAGGTTCTCATACAGAATTCACAAATCACAAATCTGGTTCTTTCCAGAAGTCCAAAAGTCACACAGGTAGTCAGGGTAACCAGTCTTAAAGGGGCAGGATACAGATTCCCTACCCGCTGTTGTACCACAGAGCATCTGAACTAGCATACATCTACTAAATAATCAGGGCACTACGAGCAACTCAACTGGCTGAATCAAGAGAGCAAAATGTTTGCAATTTAAGAAAAATTATTTTAATAGTACTCAATTTTTGGATTCCAAAAAGTGAGTAGATCCAATTTATTAGTCTACTTCGTAAAAAAAC
>JAOYSI010013035.1:16977-39500 GCA_025775065.1 Hiodon alosoides | reverse complement strand
TCGGCTGATTCTCTCTTGTCCGGTTCTGGAGCGTCTTCTGTCAGCCGCTGCTGTCGAGACTAATTCAGACATTGTACTCTGGTCACTATGCATGTTGCGCAGTCCACAGGACTTCTAGCATGCTTGGCTGCACGGAGACAACTGCGTTCCTTGTAGGCTTTCCCATACATGGCTGATGCCCAGCTCCGCTCTAGGTAAAAGTAATGCGGAGCATTGTCAATTGTATTAGCAGATGTCCTCATGCCCCAAGCCACTTTTAAAAGGGTTTTGAATTTAACATAATTTTTTATATCCCTACAGCAGGACATTTACTGAAACTCAAGGGTCCAATAGCAGAGCCACTTCAGACACTTGATCCCACGACGTTCTTGAATAAGTCAGGGTCCTTGAGCAATAATCCATTTGGTTAACGTGGAAACGCATCTTGAGGTAGATGACCCTGACATTTTGCCACCTTTCTCCAATGTTAGAGGTTGAGATTTTTGATTGCTGCCCAGAGCCTTTAAAAACACTTCAGTAGGTATTCTTCTTCCATTCAGCTGCAGTCTATTGAAGAACAGATCTTGTGTGCACAGATAAAATATACATATACTGTAGTATAAACGCTACACCTTTCACTGGTATTACATTTAATGATGAAGACGATAATGACAATGCAAGGTAAATGGTACTACTACTGTGGGCTAGGCGACTGCAAACTCCAAAATTATAAAAGAAACAAATTGCCGACTCTTCCTGAACTCAAGGATACTAAAACAATAAACTTGGAACTGGAAAACAATGAATCCCTTTGCTGACGGCTAAACTCCTGAACCCTCTTCCTATGTCTGTCCCAGTCTCATGGTCAGCATAAGCTAGAACCGAAAGGTCAGCATGGGAATTGGGCTGATCACAAGAATAGATCCACGCTGAAGAGCTTTCACATTCAGCCCTTGAAGTGACACCAGAAAGTGGAACTGAAGGGCAACCGAATTGGCCCAGGAACAGGAATAAATGGCAGGAATATATCAAAACAAACACTGCTCAGAGGTTGAAGGACTATATAATACATAATAAGTATATTAGTGTTAAAATATTAAAAGTAGCTTTTTGATGACTGTTAATGAAAGAAAAAAAGTGACAATGATAGGGATTGGCAGCACCGTTTTGAGAATGTGCACTTCCACTTCTGATATTTCTTTGTTTCAATATTTCATGGTTGGCTTCAGGCAAGGTTTTCTCAAAGTTCCATTTGTTCGTCATCACTTGTACTGCACAAAATTAGATCCAAGTTATTTAAGCATTTTAGTCTTGTTCGCTATTCCGTTTTTTTTACTTCAACATTATTTAAAGAATGACCTTGGTAGGTTGGTGAATGGAAAGTGACACCTGAGCTTTCTGCCATTTCTGTTATCAACGCAGTGTTTGTCTACTCCTTAAGAATAATATCATCTCATATCGAGCTCACCCTTCAATTATAGATTATATCTATTATTATTCTAGTTATTACTGTCAATATTATTACCATATCATTACCATTACCAATAGCTAGTCATGCAGTCTATTCCACATAATGTGTTTCCTTCAGCTAATCCCAAGAAATCCCTAGTGTGTGGGGAGGAACAACAGACAAAAAATCATCAATTAGATGTAATTAGTAAAAGTTGTTTTAATTGTAAAAACAGCAGTGGAGGCTTTGAGTGGATTTCATTATCTTTGACCTTCATTGAGATGACTCATGTTTTGGCCAAGATAACAAGTGGGCGACTCTGGGCCTTGCAGGTGCTTTTGTTCTTTATCCCGAGCCCCCCACTGACTCTCAGCGCAGCGGCTGACACCGTTCTCTTCATTATTAACTTATGCCCGTCCGAACACACAGAGGGTGTACTCAGCTCACAAAAACCTAGTGGGATCAACACTAGGCCTCTTTTACGGCACTTGACATTCAGATTGGAAAGCGTTATTTTAATGCCGGGGCATGGAGCGCATCTTCAAACCACCTGCCATCTCCCAGTAGGGTGGGCAAATAGAAAAAGATTTTTTCAACTAGTTGAAACAGGAAATACAGGAAATCCAGTGGATATTACGTAAGTAGGTAAGCAGTTTCAGAATCTGTGGTCGGTTTTGCGCTAGCTATTGTAGTTTAGTATAGATCTCTGTTTAAGTGACTTTTTTAAAGTGTGCTTTTCTCCTCTTTGCTGATCTATATGGGACGTGAAGGCACCGCTAGGGAGGAAGCGTTCCATTCAAACTCCATTGTTCTGCCTCATCAATGTAAGAATCTCATAATCTTATTCTATGAATATGTATTGGGAATTTGCCTGTTTGCATTTACATTAAAAACTTTGTGCACGTACACATTATATAAATCAGTCTTAATCTGTATTAGCTTCTCTGTCTAAAATATATAGTAAACATTTTTTTTAATTTTCCATAAAAATGCAGTGCCCTGAAAAATAATTTGCCCCCTTCCTGATTTCTTAGTTTTTTGCATATTTGTCACACTAAAATGTTGCAGGTCATCAAACAAATTTTAATATTAGACAAAGATAACCTGAGGAAATACAAAATGCCGTTTTTAAATGATGATTTCATTATTAAGGGAAAGAAGCTATCCATACCTACCTGGCCATATGTGAAAAAGTAATTGCCCCCTAAACCTAATAACTGGTTGTGCCACCCTAGGCGGCAACAACTGGAATCAAGCATTTGCGATAACTAGTCATAAGTCTTTCACATCACTGTGGAGGAATTTTGGCCCACTCTTCTTTGCAGAATTGTTTTAATTCAGCCACATTGGAGGTCATGCCTAAGCAATTCAATCGGATTTAAGTCCAGACTTTGACTAGGCCACTCCAAAACCTTTATTTTTGAGGTGTTTGAGGTGGAATTGCGTTGTGTTTCGGATCATTGTCCTGCTGCATAACCAAAGTGCGTTTGAGCTTGAGGTCACAAACTGATGGCTGGGCATTCTCCTTCAGGATTTTCTGGTAGAGAGCAGAATTCATGGTTCCATCAATTACCGCAAGTTGTCCAGGTCCTAAAGCTGCAAAGCAGCCCCAGACCATCACACTACCACCACCATGTTTGACTGTTGGTATGATTTTCTTTTTATGAAATTAGTGAATTATGGCTCTGTTATGGCTATGAATTAGGCTCTGTTAGTTTTACGCCAGATGTAACGGGACTCACACCTTCCAAAAAGTTCAACTTTTGTCTTGTCAGTCCACAGAATATTTGCCCAAAAGTCTTGTGGATCATCAAGATGTTTTTTTGGCAAATGTGAGACTAGCCTTTGTGTTCTTTTTGTTCAGCAGTGGCTTTCGCCTTGGAACTCTCCCATGGATCCCATTTTTGTCCAGTCTCTTTCTTATGGTTGAATCGTGAACACTGGCCTTAACTGAGGTAAGTGAGGCCTGCAGTTCTTTAGATGTTGTTCTGGGTTCTTTTTATGACCTCCTGGATGAGTCGTCGATGCGCTCTTAGAGTAATTTTGGTAGGCCAGCCACTCCTGGGAGGGTTCACCACTGTTCCAAGTTTTCTCCATTTGTGGATAATGGCTCTCAGCGTGGTTCGCTGGAGTCCCGAAGCCTAAGAAATGGCTTTGTAACCCTTTCCAGACTGATACATGTCAACGACTTTGTTTCTCATCTGTTCTTGAATTTCTTTAGATAGAGGCATGATGTGCTGCTTTTTGAGATCTTTTAGTCTACTTCACTTTGTCAGACAGGTTCTATTTAAGTGATTTCTTGATTCAACAGGTCGGCAGTAATCAGGCCTGGGTGCGGCTAGTGAAACTGAACTAAATTTTCCAAAAAATGTGGTTAATCACAGTTCATTCATGATTTAAAAAGGGGGGGCAATTATTTTTTCACATGGGGCCTGGTAGGATTGGATAGCTTTTTTTCCCTTAATAAATGAAATCATCATTTTAAAACTGCATTTTGTATTTCCTTGGGTTTTCTTTGTCTAACATAATAATTTGCTTGATGATCTGTCACATTTAAGTGCGACAAATATGCAAGAAACTAAGAAATCAGGATGGGGGCAAATACTTTTTCACGGCACTGTATACATTACATTAGTTTGAATAGGAAATGTAGCAAAATATAGTCATTGACAAGGTTAGAAATAATAATTTTGAATTGAAATAATAATTTTATCCTTCAAACTTTGCTTTCATCAAAAAACCCTCCATTTGCAGCAATTACAGCCTTGCAGACCTTTGGCATTCTAGTTGTCAATTTGTTGAGGTAATCTGAATAGATTTCACCCCATGCTTCCTGAAGCACCTCCCACAAGTTGGATAGGATTGATGGCCACTTCTTACGTAACATACGGTTAAGCTGCTCCCACAACAGCTCAATAGGGATCCGGTGACTGTGCTGGCCACTCCATTATAAACAGAATAACAGCTGACTGCTTCTTTCCTAAATAGTTCTTGCATAGTTTCGAGCTGCGCTTTGGTCATTGTCCTGTTGTACGAGGAAATTGGCTCCAATCAAGCACGATTCACAGGGTATAGCATGGCGTTGCAAAATGGAGTAATCGCCTTCCTTCTTCAAGATCCCTTTTACCCTGTATAAATCTCCAACTCTACCACCACCAAAGCACCCCAGACCATCACATGCTTGACAGATGGCGTCAGGGACTCCTCCAACATCTTTCATTTGGTCTGCATCTCAAGATTGTTCTTCCTTGTGATCTGAACACCTCAAACTTAGATTAATCTGTCCATAACACTTTTTTCCAATGTTCCTCTGTCCAGTGTGTTTGTTCTTTTGCCCATCTTAATCTTTCTTTTTATTGGCCAGTCTGAGATATATCTTTTTCTTTGCAACTCTGTCTAAAAGGCCAGTATCCTGGAGTCGCCTCATCAATGTTGATATTGAGACTGGTGTTTGGGGGTATTATTTAATGAAGCTGTCAGTTGAGGACCTGTGAGGCGTCTGTTTCTCAAACCAGACACTCTAATGTATTTGTCCTACTTCTCAGTTGTGCATTGGGGCCTCCCACTTTCTATTCTGGTTAGAGTCACTTTACACTGATCTGTGAAGGGAGTAGTACACAGCGTTGTATGAGATCTTCAGTTTCTTGGCAATTTCGTGCATGGAATAGCCTTCATTTCTACGACCAGAATAGACATGATGGCTTTCCTACGTTCACTGGGCTTAATCATCTCGGAAAAATGTTAGCACATCAGAGGATCCGGTGGCATGAGGAAAACATGCACTGGATGTCAGGGAAAGTCGTCACACAGGATTAATACCATGTTAATCATGAAGACTACTATGACGAGATGCTCCATTTCTGTTGACGGACAGAAACATTTTGAGAAGAGATGGATGGCTCAATAGAGAGTTCAATCCTCCACCCTGCATTTGTTTTATGTCATTAGCTTCCCAGCTGGGCTCAGGGATCCTGGTGTGTCACATTTTACTACAATTATCTACCTCTATTTATCTATTTAACCTACCAAGCTCAACCTAACAAGATTGTAGGAGACGCTCCCAGCATATTGAGAAGGCCATGATGGCCTTAGAAATAGTTAACTTAGGTCAGCAATATAGCCTTTTGAACAAAGTGGATATGGGGGGGATTAGAGTAAAAATATGATAGGGGTGTATCAAAGTTAATCTTAGCCTGATTGCTGCTTCTCCATGTTGAGGGCAAGAACAAGACCAATGGATAAAAATATTCTTGTCATATATATGTATCTTGTCTTTAGCCTCCGTCTCAGGGGCACAAACAATTTACATGATCAAATGTAAGTGGTTGATTTCCATTAAAAAAAAAAAAAAAACATAAAGAAAGACTAGATGTGTTTCTCTGCCCCAAAGTCTTATCTGTTCAGCATCAGATGTTCAATGGATGAGCTGGGAAATAAACAGCTCAGCAATGGACTAAATGCATACACCCCTCAGCTTCCAAGCTCTTATTTTGAAGGATGAATCTGTGCTATGGGATTTTTGGCCAAGCCTAAGGATTATTAAATTAAATTAATTTATTAAAACTTGTTGTGCATTACAGAAATGAGTTCTTTCATAAGCTACATAAACCAGACTTGTTATGAATACACATGGGTGGACTCGTAAGCCTCTAAACTTAATGGACATCAGAGGGAACAGGCCAAGTCACCCAGTGCCTCCTTCCTAGGGTCGGTGTCTGGCCAATCCTGTCAGTGTATTGTGAATCGCTGACTCAGCCCACCTATGATGCAATATACTCAACGGACATGCACAGAGAAATAACACAGAAGAAGGAGAGGCGTTTAAA
Organism: Hiodon alosoides; assembly: GCA_025775065.1. Lineage (NCBI taxonomy): Eukaryota > Metazoa > Chordata > Actinopteri > Hiodontiformes > Hiodontidae > Hiodon > Hiodon alosoides. Next base: position 33,245 of record JAOYSI010013035.1, on the reverse strand, counting down.
GGGAAGAAATCATTAGAAGGACGTAGAGAAGATGCATCACTGTGCATACGAACTGGTCTCCATACAGCAAGGTTTCTTCAAATATATTTTAATAGGGTCCAGATAAGAAGAGCCAAACACTTTCTACTTGCTATTTATTTAAAAAATAATTAGTATGAGTATATGTTTATAAGCACAAACACACCCTTCCACTTTCGATCATCCTTCATTAGAACTGATGCATGTTTAGTTTCAATTGCCTTCTAATTATAAACTTTAAAGCCAAAAATTAATTAACAATCACATTTGCATAAGGTACTGAGGGTTAAACAGGTACCACCCTGTCCATCCATAGCTCATTTTCCTTTTTTTTCAAGTGACTGTGGAAAAAAAAGTTAAAGGATTAATGAAGCCACTGGTTTAGTTAGAAAATGTTTTAGATGGAACTAAGTGTAGGGTTCTTTTCATTGCAAGTAATCTTAGTGGAGGTTAAGTTGAATGACAGAGGCAGATTGAATGGTAGATGGAAGATGTTGACTAAATGTAATAAACTAATGTTCAACGCTCTGCAGATGTTATCCTGGAGTTTAAATAGTCACAGTTCACTCCTAAAATTTTGGCATGTTATTAATTTTTGAGTGATCTGGGGCCTCTATAAAGGCCCTGGAGGGCCAGAGGGTCGCATGTGGTATCGGCACATTAACTGAAGAGCTCAGCCTTGCCGATTCGGACAAGGGTCTCTGTGTGAGCTCAAGGAGGAAATCATTGTTTTTTATGTTACCATGCATGTGTTTTTCTGATGATGATTTAGTTCACCACTCTCAGTTCTTCAAATCTGTAACGTATGGCTATTTTAATGGCAGTATTTTATAGATATTGGCTTGAAGTAATTCTCTCCAGAGACTCTCCCTCTCCCACTTGTTGTGTATAATTAAAATGTAGGTATAGACTGCTGGTGTAGACCTGCAGGCAATGAGAGTCTGCTGTAGACAGACTTTCCAAGCACAGCCACACCAGTGTGCTTGTCTGGAGCTCTTGATTGAGAGACTTGGACTTAGCACAGTCTGCTCAATGCCAACATAGAAAGTGAGTCTGGACTCCAGAGTTACCCAGTCAGTAAAGTTGCTTGCCTGAGCGCTAACTGAGCTGTTTCAAATCCAGTTTGTGGCATTGGTTGATTGTGACCAGGAGTGACAGCCACAATTGGTGGGCCACTTCCCAGGCTGGGGTTGGGGAAATTGTATAGGCTTCTCCTGGCTCTTCCTTGATCGTCGTGGCTAATGACCATCTCATACCAACATCCTGGGCACCTGCAGGCTCACAGTACCATTGAGAGAGACGTGCCTTTCATCCAGTTAAGCAGGCCCCATAACCAGAGAAATGCAAAAGAGACAGGAAGCTTGAAGGTGACTGGGATTGGAGGAGAATAGTCATACTTCCTGACCCTCCCCATGTGAGGTGACAGGATTTGTAGCGATGAAATGCAATTGGTTGATTCAAATTGGGGTGAAGTAAAACAGTAAACAAAATGTTTTTAAATAACATAAGGAGGAGAGTTTGCTGTGGAACAGGCAGAGAGAGAGAGAGAGAGACCACTCTTTCATGGAAAAGCCTAAGGGCTATGACAGGAAAGTTCATGCTGTAGACAGTTGTAATTTGGTGACTTATTGCTCTCTTGTAGCAGAAAATTGTTACAATATGGCCATACATACGCAGGAAGCCTGTGCAGTCAATGAGTCTCCTATTAACCCAACAGGCTGGATAACAGACATCATACACTTGGTATCAATATGAAAACTGCACTGATAGTCAGTGGATTTCTAGCGCTGACCACAAGCCAAACTAAATTTGAACTGAACACTGATTGTAGCAGCGACTGCTAAATTCCTCCGAGTTTGCATCTTCAGCTTGCCCCTCCGATAGATTGTCTTTCACCTGTAATCTGATTGATTACGGTCTTTGAAATTGAAACGACTGTCAGAACAGAGTTCCATAATCATTCTGATGAATGCAATGAAACAAACTGACCCAAGACTGAAAAATAAGATACATACTTTTGGAGTAGCGACCTAGAATTATATCTAACCAGCATCCCTGCCATATATCAGTATTGAGTTTAGGTTTCTGGAGTTTCTGGAGCCAAATTTTCCAGGTTTTCTCGGACTCATTTAATGTGCGTTTTGAACCAAATCCTATATTAATTATATTTGGAATTTATGAAGAAGTTTTGTGCCTTACACGGGCACAATGGCAATTGGTGTCATACGGGTTAATTTCTGCCAAAAAACTGATTATTTAGTTTTGGAAGAAAAAGGAACCTGTTCCAACCTGTGAAAGGTGGCTGAAGGGTGGAGTTGACCAGTACATTGCATCTAAAAAGAATTAGGTATACCCTAAAGGACAAAATTGTGTTATTTGAAAAATTATGTTCCCCCTTTATTTCTTTTCTTCAAGCATGTGAATAATTTGTTTGTTCTTTTTTATGCCTCCATTTTCTGCACCTACCACTGTATAGCACTCTGGGGTTTAGTTGTTGGGGGTGGGGTGGGTATTTATTTTAATTTTAATGATTTTTTTTATTTTTTTATTTTAACGTACTGGAATTTATTTTCACTTATTATATTTGTGTATTTATTTTAGTTTCTCCATGTAATTATTACTTTATGTGAATCTTTGTTTCATGCATTTTTGTTCTATGTGTTTTCATTTTAAAAAAAAAGGTAGTTACAAATGTTCTTCATTTGCAATTCCAAATAAAAACATTTAAACACGGAGTTTTGGTTTCTATATAGACAGTTAGTGGTCAGTAACTGTTAAGTTCAGTACTTCTGTTGTGAGGTATCTAACACTGAGGTACATGCATATGACAGTAAATCAAACCACAATGACTGTAAATCAAATCACAATGACTGTAAATCAAATCACCAAAAAGTCAGAGGTTTTCCCTCTGGGTTTTGTCCTGCTAAAATTTCCCCTGACCTCTGGGTCAGAGAGTGAAACACACTCCATCCTGTTGTAGAAAGGAGTAAATGTTAACACAAGCTGTTCTCTATTGAGGAATCACCCGGCCAATGCAGAATGTTCTAGCAATGCTGATGCAAAAATATATCAACAAAAATGTAACAAAATTGATATGTAATAATGAAATATATACAACACAAAATTGAAATTGCAAGTTCTCTCGATTCTCTCGATGGGTTTATTTCCACTATCCAAAAACATGCGAGTCGGATTAGTGTTTGCAAAAATGGCCGTGTGAATGATTGTCTGTGCCCTTGGTCCTGTGATGGCCTGGTGTCCCATTCTGGGTGTTCCCTGAAATATTTTCAAAGCAGATGCCATTTGCTTAGCGCAACATACATAGCAAAGAATCACAAAAAGATTAAAATAAATAAATAAAACTATATGTTATGCAGGCAGACAATCAAACAAGATTGATGAAAACTCACTCAAACTCTTCATCTTTCATGTTTTTGTGATGAAGCAGGTGCACTTGAGCTTGGCTACCAGCGCATCTCAGTACTAGACACTTTCTTCTCCATCTTAGTCCAGAACAATTGTTGATTACAGACAAAATGAAAAACTGAGCAAAACTACCAAATAAAACAAAAGAAAAAAAAATGTCCTCCCGTACATAACGGGACATGTAATCTTTAAAAGTGCATTGGCTGAGCCTGCATCTTGATGATTTGATTAGATGATTGTATTGGGATTAGTGTGGAACCCCATTGCTTTGTAGTGTCTAATTAGACCCATCTGTGCAGGGCATGTGGGACATGTGTATGATTGCAACAAACGATAAAACTATAAATGATGAGGATCTTATGTTGGCCAATTGATCATTCAGAGAGATTTGACATTAAATGCCTAAAATAAACAGAAAATTCACAAGGGGGTCTTTTAGATGAGTCTGATGTTTTTAATGAGAATTCTATGTTTACGACAAAAGGGTAAGTTTTTACTTTCTGATCCAATCATTTCAGATACTGTCACCCAAAAACATACTGTTTGTAGGACTTCCCGATTCCTCTCTAGTGAGACTGGATTCCTGGCCTTTTAAATGCTGCTTGAAGAGGGATGTTGTGGATACGGTGGAGGCAGTCATCCATAATTTAACATTTTGTGTTCTTCTGTTTACACTAGACAAAACAAATAAAAATTGTTATTCTCTCCCAAAGGCACTGCATGGATTCAGGTTTTTTCGCGCACTTTTCAACCGGAGGGAGAAGATAAACAGGGTCACACCATACACGATGTAGACCCTTGTGTTTGTGTTGATACATTGTGGTTGGCTAGTCCTTCCTAATCAGAAGTGAACACAGTTTCTCTGATGTTTTCTGTCTCTACTCAGTAAACACATTAGCTGCCAGTTGGGCCAGCTCGGGGCAGTGATCTGCAATTAAATCTTATTTTACTCTTAGTGATTAAAACACAAGAAAACATTTTCTTCCCATGAAACCTTTTCTGCTAAAAGCACTACACCTTTTTTTAAAAGCACTATAATGGTCTCTTAGTCCAGTTGTGAAGTGGAAGAGAATTGAATGACTATAAAGACAGAAAAAAATGTACTTAGTAGTACGATGTATCTTGCGTCAGCGATGTGGTTCAGAAGCATTTAATTTCCCGTTTGTGTTTCCTATCCTCATGCTATTAGTCCCCTCACTTGCCCACTCAGACTCTGATTAAAGACACACATTCAATCAAACATCTCTGTATCCGCAGTGCAGGGCCATGTCCACCAGACCCTGTAATGATGATTTAGGCCAACAGGTGTGGTCCGAGTGGGTGCAGCAGCCCCTTCCTCGTCTGTGATAACTGAAGCCGCCTGTGCTGGCCGTGTCTTGCCAGTGCCCGGCGAGGGAGGGATCGTTGATTTAGGAAAAGGGGGAGATGAAAGCGCTTTGTAATGTGCCAGCTCGGGGGCGCGGTTGCTGCAGGGGCAACCGGTCTGAATCTCTTCCGTGGCCCATCAGCGTGCACCCGTCGGAGCGGCGAGCCGTCTGGGGGAAGTGAGAAAGTGCCAGGGCTGATTTCAATCTCTGCTCCGGAGAGGAACTAAGGTGCGCGCCCACGTCGTGCTGGAGGTTCTTTGTGCAGGCCAGCAAACCAGCATATTCTGTGAACCTTTCTGTAACATTGTATCAGTGATATCGCACAGCGGCATGGGAAGGTCACTGCTGCATTTGGAGTCATTCTATGGCACTTCGATGTAGAATTTCTTTACAGAGAAAAATTTAATTATGGTTAAATTTAAATTATTAAAATAATATCAACATGTAGCCTAAATTCCACGCTCGTTGTGTATATACGTCTTGCCAGTTCTTGTTTACATGAAATGGGCCTTGCCTTCATAGCCCTGTAAACCACTTTAGAAAAATAAATAAATGAAGAAAGGAAGAAAGAAATAAGTTAAAACAAATTGATTTGTTATTTCACAATCACTGATAACTGTGCTCCTGTCGTCTACTCTCGTTTCCGGAAAATGATACGTCTCAAGCACCTCATTGTGAGGGGAGACCAGTCACCTGGCATTGTGTCCTTCCCCGACTGCCACTTATCTCCCCAGCAGAAATGGGCCCCTTTCTGTCACAATGGGCCTTTTCAAAGTCTCAGTGAATAAAGATGGTTTTTGATCACAGGTCTTTTTGCCCCATTTTAATGATAGTATAAGGATGCTTATTTATTTATTTTCTCTTTTTTTTTGTAACAATCTTGAGTTCTATCTGAGGCTCTTGTTGTATGATGCATTGGAAGCATTTCAGTACAGCGTATGCTGCGTGGGTTCATATCAGTCATCCAGTACAAGGATTCTCTCACCAGGCATTTTGTAGCACACAATATAAATAGGGCTAAGCACAGAACAAGTCCAGTTCTCGTCGCCCGTCACTATTTAATTTCAAACTGCATTGTCCAGGTGCAACCCTGGATGGGGATGAGAATACATTTGCAGGAAATAGTACGTGCAACGATATAATTCTTTTGATTGCATGAAGTAGAAATGAACAATGTGTGCCCAATGTGTGGGGAGACAGCTGAGGACATTAAACCTATGTATGATGGGCTAATGCATTGCAGTGAGCTGGAATAGAGCAGAATTTCCCTGAGTGGTTTACACCGAAGATATTGGTTTATTTAGTTTTACAGTCATATCACAGTTTTTGTTGATTGGTTTGTTCTCTTTCACGTGTAACTTCTTAAAAACAATAAATGCCATCAACAAGACACACAGAGTAACAGTAATATGATTCAGGTCAGAAATAGAGAGATACGAAAAATGACGCAAAGTGAACCCCCCACCCCACCCCCTATTGACATGACCTGGACAATACGTTCAAAGCACTCTGTACAGGCAGGCAGTTATTAAATACACATCGGAGGACGTATCCCTCCCGGACTCAGAGGGAGGCTGCAGTCACGTGTCTGGGGGGTTCTTACTGAAACATGACACACGTATCTATATAACACCGTGTGCCAAGTGGTGGATGCGTCCAGTTATGCCCGACTTCCCCTGGTGGGTGTTATCTTTTTGATGATATCGAAGTTCTGAAAGAATCCTTGTGTTTGGTCTTTTGCATCGTCCAATTGAGCATACTGTAGTGCAAAATTAATTGAATGCAGAAAACAGCAGAAAACATTAAATCTCAAGGGGCAAAACAAAAAAAAAAAGTAATTAATCCTCATATGTAACGATCGGATACTTTTGTTTAATAACTGTTGAAATAAAGATATTGTATGTCCTGTCTTATGAGTATATTCTGTGCATATAGAAACAAAGTGCCTCTGTGGTCCAATGATGAGCAGCTCAGTTCTGACAGTAGTTTTCAACGCACCATTAAACCTGTGAGGAGTCTTCAGTCTCAATTATTTAGTCTTTTGGGAACTGAAAACCAGGTCTTAACATTTGCGAAGACATAAAATGTCCAACTCATAGACAAGTCAATACAAATGAACATTTGCTCACACCTATGTACCTGCATCCGCCATATATACCTGAGCATGGCATCAGTGTTCTGAGAAAAGCTTAGTGTAACTTTTGGAGCTCTTAAAGCATACAGAAGTGCAATGTTAGGATTTAAAGGCAGCGTTGATATCTGGATTTGACTTTCAACATGACAAAACCGGGTAAAGCCATGGTCCTAGGCCCCTCTGACAACATACAAAAATGTGTACAAATATTTAATAAAATATTTATTTTAGACAGAAAGATTTAAAAATGATAAAAACAATAAAAACGAAAAAAATAGCTTAACAAATAAATTAAAATAGTATCTCCAGGACAACTGAATTTACTTTATAGAACAAGGTATCATTGTATTGGAGATAGTGAGTACTGTCAAGACCTGTGTGCTGTAATTCTCGTGCATCTGAAGAGGATGGCAATGCTTTCAGAGGGACAGAGCTAAAAATCGGGCAGACTCACCCTGCCAGCATCTTGTCTCTAGTTCACCGTCAGGCTGCTGTGAAAGTGAGAGCTTCTGTCACATTCGTTCGTTCGGGGCCTTGGGAGCCCGTCTAACTGCATGCAGAAGACAGCTTACTTTTCATGTGTTGGCTACACTGTCAAACAAGATGTAACCCTCCAAAAACGGTTTGTTGGGGCATAAACGGGCCAAACAGCGGGAGGCCTATCACCCTGAACGTCGTCCTGACAAACTGAAGCAGCTCGCCCATGTAAAACAAATGAATACAATATGTTCCTAAACGAGGGCCGTTGTGCCACCCTCCCTTGTAGGCGAAGGGCCTCCAGCAATCTCTGTACACACAGACCTCGGCCGTCTAGCTCCTCACTTTTGAGCCCTCCTGTCGACAGTCTACTTTGTGTCCATCACCGCTTAAACCTACCATACTAAGGAAGTTAGTGAGTGTAAGTGAAAGATTAAAGATAAGGAACCACAAGGAGAAAAAGAGGAAAAATTTCACCCCCTGTTCTTCACTATTTTAAAAACAAGGAAAATTACTTAAAGACCACACAACAGAGAGAGCTGAACTTGCTCCAGGAGCATGTAACATCAGAAAAAAAAGGTAATTGGACACTGCTACCCTCCCTAAATTAGTTATGTTGTATATAGAGGTCTTACAAAAATAAAGAACCTCTACCAGTGTCATCACAAATCTATGCAAGCACAAATCAACACAGAGGCCTGTTTATCCTAAAGAAATAAGAGAGGAACTGGAACGAGAACGGTTTCTTATTTAGAAAATGCTTAATCACTCTTAGTCAATGGTGGCAGTTTATTTAAATATAGAAAGGATAGCAAAATGAAATAACCCATACACGTGGGAGCAGTAGGGCATCTTGGTGACCATAACCAATCCTTCAGAACAACAGCCAAATTCCCCTCCCCTCTCCCCTCATGTAAACACAGACTGGTAACAAACATAATCAGAAACACACAACATTTAATACAATGATCAATCTAATCAGTTTGGAAATCAGAAATTTTCAGAAAGTGACTCATATAACTTTCAGATTAAATTTACCCGTGCACATACATGTATCCAAATAAATCTTTTGGAAGAAGACAAGTCATCTGGTCACTTTATTTACTCTGTGCTTCTTACCAAAAATCTTAAAATAAACACAACGTAGGGATCCCATTCCACTATTTTAATTAAATATAAAAGCCTTTGATTTGATTTGAAAATGAAATTCATCCGATATTCCTCAAGGAGGAAGTTATTAATGGCCTCCTTGTCCAGTTTGTTTTTATCCTTCAGTCAGATGTGAAGGGCCTGCCTTTTTGATGCTCCCTTTGTTAAAGTGTTCAGACTGCCATACCCTGTGTTGTTCCAAGTGCCCTTATCTGTGCGAAAAACGGGCATTCCCAGCAAAAACCCGTATTTTGTCTTTGACTGGCCGTTAGCCATTTGTAGCAATCATAATTAGCCTCTGGGTAGTGTCTCACAAAGCCCTTGCCTGCATGCAAGAGTTTGGTTTCGGACATCCCCTCTATATTTATTTCATTTTTTTCAGTGAGAGTTCAGCTTTAAAAAGGTTAACTTTGATTGAATTTTCACTCTTCATTAATGCTTCGTACAATTACTAAGAGAGGGGCTCCACAGAAGTACCTGGGGGGAAACAGATGGATATAAGAAAATAGTAAAAGAGAAGCTCCACAAATCCCTTTCCCAGCCGTTCCAGATATATGACTGGTTTCTGATGAAAACGGTAGTACTTGCAATAAAAAAGACTTAAAAACTTTTTTCTTTTTTTATATTAAACAACAAATATTTTAAAGAAATAAACGTACATTTTCTTTTAAATGTCAGGAAGGCCCTGAATGCTCTGTGGGACCACCACTGTGTTGGAGGTAAATTGCTGTCTACGCAATAAGTTTGTTGAAAAACGCTGAGTTCATTAATAAAACAAGATAGACAGACGGAAACGTCTCTGAAATGCTTGTATAACATCGAAAAACTTTCAGTCCTTAATGGGGGAAATGCTTATTTCTCTGTCTTCCATCCCTCTCTCCTCCCATCGTGCTGAGTCCTGGACATTGTGCTTACTTCAGCAGAAAGAGAGCACACGGCCAAGGTGCCTTTCCCCCAAATGCTCCAGTATTACCCATTTACAGGCTCAAAAGAACACAGGGAGAATTACGAGCCTGGGCGGGAAATTATTTTATTTATCTCCGATTTGATGCGAAGCCATCAAGCGCTTTACTCGGGCAGAGTTATTTGCAGCGAGATGTGCTTCACGGCTGGCCTGTTTTCATTAAAATGGCTTGTCTCCTTGTTTACATGTCTGTTTTTATTTTAATTTTTACTAGGAATGGCTCTGCCTCGCTGCCGGCGCTGAAATCACAAATGTGAGATCTGCCGCCCTTAATTGATCATCTGGGGTACATCGCCATACCTTCCGGAGGCTTCCCTGTCAGAAACAGTAATATCTCTAATTAAGGCTGAATGGGGGTGCTGTGACTGTGGTCATTCTGCAGGGTGGACATGCCTGAGCAGGCACTGCGACCGTCACTACCAGTGGCTACTCAACCTCCGGCTCCAAGCGCAGGAGTCATTGGTTGCTGTGACCATCTGTTTTATTTGACAGGCTGATTTTTTTTTTTCTCACGAGAAACCAAATTCAGCTTAAAACGCTCTCCAGAATGACTACAATTAATAACTGTCGCTACACATAACTACCCCCAGCACCTTTTTTAAAAGTACGCAATCGGAATTCCCCCATGTTATTGATTTATAAAAAAGGCCATTATAGGCATGGTTTTAAAACTAAGTGATAATATTTCCAGGATAAGTAGGATAACACACATGCAAGAGGGCTAATCGTTGCACCATGCTCACCATTTGTCATGCTACACATTTACTGCAGGTTTCTATGGAATTATTTCTTTAGTTTTAATCAGCAATAATTAACCTTTGTACGATCGCTTACCGAATTAGTGAATGCCTATGCAACCGAGGGCTGCCAGCAATCTATTGTGGACAAACTGGGTCCTTTGGGAGCAATGAAGTATTACTCTACTTGACTAAATTCCTCTTTGTGTAGGTCAAAATTATCCAAAGTAGTGTCCTTTCATTGATCTCATTAAAGAAGTTGTTATTATGTATTTGCTTATCAGATATGCATCCAGCTTTTTTTTACATACTTAAAACTTTTAATTTCATCCCATCTGTGAAACTCGATAACTAAACCATTCATTCCGTAATCTTTTAATCATAATCTTTTTGTTCTTCTGAATAAAAATAGCACACAAAACCTACATAACCTCCATTCCACCTGGAGTCAAACAAATGCGGGACACTCAGAAAATCAGAAGACCATCTATCAATGACCCCACAACCAGGTGTGTTAATGACATCGGCGCAGATAAAGAAACAGCCGCTATAGCAGCCCGTCAACATCATAGGCAGGTGAAGCCATCGGGATATCAGGCGGGCAGCGTAGCGCCCAGCATGGGGCCAGCTATGCCCCTGGCGTCCCCCACGGACCCTTCAAAGTCCACCCCGTAATTGCCGTGGAAGAAAGGAAAAACTTCACAGTGCATCCATAATGAATGAAGCGACAGGGTTAATAATTCTCCTTCAAGGCTGGGCTCCCCTGCACTGTCTCTGCATTCGCCTCCAACACGGGGGATAATGATTTCACCCATGGTGCCTGGTGCCAGGGAGCAGCCCCGTCTGGCACTCAGTTTAATTATACATATGATCGGTGCTCCTCCAATGAAAAATCATATGATCTTGCACGCAATATGCCTGTGGGCAGGCTGGCAGCTCGGAATCAAGGGCACAGGGCTTTGATCCCACTATTGGAGATGCTGTTGGGTGACTATTGCCTGATGTTAATCTCGTTGTTTTAAATAAAATTTTAAGAAAAGCTTTTCATTTTGCTGTAGGGGTAGATGTGTGATGAAGCTGGACTTGTAGCCTGTAGGCTAAAAAGCGTTTACTAAAAAAGCATAGCTATTGTAGCCTTTGAAAAGGCAGTTAATATGAATCGTTTCAAGAAACACCAGGCTGTAGAACTGCAAAGAGCTGTGTGCTATGTGCTGCTCTAGGTAAGAGTATCTGCTGAGCAAACAGATGCTATATTTCTGTTGTTTTGGTACCGGGGTAAGGGAAATGTAGCTGTTGTGCCAGGTTGTTTCAGGTTTAAATAGCAGGCTGTGTACTCCTGCAGTACCCTTCAGCTAGTCACATACTACAACTTAAATAGCTTCAGCATTCTACATGGTTGTCTGCATGGCAGTGTGACATGTAATCCAGTATAGCTAGGGATGAGGCTATCTAAACAAATTAAACAAATACCCTTCTGTGAATATATAATTCTCAACTGTAGGATTAATTGTGGTACTAAAATCTTTGTTTACGGCCATGTTGGTAGAGTGTTTATGCTGTCAACAAAGACATGGGGAGCATGTTTGAAGGCAGAAATGCTGTATTGAGGCCTGAAACTGGACATTAGAACTCAAACCAAGGCTTCTTAAAAAGCTTGCACACAGGGGACCACCTGACAACAGATAAGGTTCCGCTATTGAGCTGAGAAGAAGCAATTAAACTCCAGTCTTCAAACTTGGGACTGACATAATTTTTTGTGTCCTACCAATTAAGATATCAAATTAATCAAAACAGTGCTTACATATATACTGCTACACTGCCGCTGCAGCAACACAGTGTTGTCTAAGTTTCCCCATAAGTCAGAATTGGTCGACCCAAATTATTTATAGATAATAGATTCAGGAAAACCTCGTAGAAGGCAGGATGCTGAAAGATTTACTGGTGTGTTTCAGCATTCTCTGAGGAGTACCAGGGAACAAACTTCTGCAGCGTAATCATCAGTTGTGATACAGGCGCACTCTACAGATACGCAACTACATAAATACACTTGAACCTATAATTTTCCTGTTTCCTACTTCGGGACTAACCATTCATTACCATTTTCTGAAGGTAAATGTAACATTGAGCTGGATCCCCAGAATGCTATATGCACTAAATACAAAATCAGGAATTTAAGTTCACCCACAAGCAACCAAATAAATGGGTCCTGTGGCAGGTAAGTTACAGGCTTAAGACGGCACACGGCTGAAAAAAAGAGCAGTAGAGCAGAGTGTGAGTGTGAACAGAGTAAGGAGTGAGGCCTGTAGAAAGAGACCAGGCCCGGCATCGGTAGACAAGGCGAACTGGATCACAGACTCGTTCCCCTTTACACCCCAATTGCTTTGGCAGCTTACCAAACTCTGCACGGGGGAAAGTCTCGGAGACCTCAAGATATTCCGCTGATACTCTTTGGTCGCTCGGTAGCTCCCCCGTGCCCCCTTCTTCATGCTGTCGCCCCACGCAGACAGGCGCAGGACCGACGCAGACCAGGCCGGTGGATAATGACTCCTATGTGCCACCTGCAGGGACGAGGCGGACCCCATTTAACCCGTTGCCATGAAACCGTTTGGTCCCCCGTTAGCCACCAGAAAAGAGAATAACTGCTCAATGAATTATTGAGAAGCAGAGCACGTTTCAAGAACACAGCCCCAAGATCCATGACGGCAGCCCCCCCAGCCTGCCGCCACTGACCCCCACCAACCCACCCAGCTTCTGCTCCAGTGCGAGCTATTACGCTGCCTGTCCGCAAGACACCAGGCCTGGCTTGATCCTGTCTTTGCTCCTAGCAGCCAAAGAGCCGTCATTAATGAATTGTTACCGTGTCTGTCATCCTCGCAGGCTCTTGATTGGGGCTGTTATTCTAATCAAAAATCTGATAATTAAGACCATCCATCTGTGAAGCCGGGTGCCGCCGCGGATCCCTCGTTAAGGTGCCGCGCAAAACGGCAGCCTTTTCATTCCGGGTAATCGCGTCAGCGGGAATTATGCGGTCTGATTTGCAAAAGGGGGAGGCAGAACATTGGCTGTCGGCAGATGTGTAGAGGCCATACTAATATCCACACAGGGAGTGGAGGAACCCCATTCAGGAGATAGAAGCAAACAGCAAAGGAAAAAAAATCATTCATTTTGACAGAAAACTCTAAAATGGTTTTAAAATGAAGGGAATGCATAATAAAGGGAATGTGTTGGGGATATTTTGTCTAGGGCGTTGTGCGTGAAGGAGCTTTACGGGGTCTCTATGTCATTTTTATCCATTAAAATCAAAGAAGGTGTGAAGGAGGTAGGTGTGGGGGGGATGCAATGGTCACAGAGTTGAACACCTAAGGACAGCCTAATGTGCTCTGGCACTGGCTGTGCTGATCAGGAGCTGGCGATCGCTTCGCAGCAGATGGGTCGTTATTGTTGAGGTTAATCGGCGATAGGTGAACAGGGGTTTGTAAGTGGCTGTAAGCGCTGCAGTCTCATCACTCGGGGGTGCCCGTTTCAGTGCCCGTTTGCTGTTCGCCTCTTTGCTGGGAGGCAGCACTCTGAGCATGAGCGCCCGTTATTCCTGGGGGGCGCGGAGGATAAGGACACGCAAAGACGGCAGCAGCCGTAGGGTGAAAGTGAAAGGGAAAATATTTCATTTGATTTCTCCCTTCGGTTACCCTGCACACCTCGTCTATTTACAAGTTTGCTGCAGATTCTGATCGGCCTGATGCAGCAGGGGTTACTGGCTGACCCTTGCCTGGGGTGAGCAGACCTCAGTCACAGCTCTGCCTAGAGGGATGGATCAGCCACTGGCTTCCTTAATGAGCCTGAAAATAAGTCCCTTTTGCTTCCTGTGTATAATTGCCCCCAGCTGTAACACAGGGGATAAGCAAGGCTTTGGGGAGATGCGTAATTTCAGAGAGAGTTAACAGGGAAAATTGGTGGCAGGCCACAGAAATTAACATTCTTCTTCTAAAGTTGACATTAAACATTAAATAGCTGTAAAGTCCCTAAGTATCTGATCTCAGAATAAAGGAAGGGGGGCAGTTGGTCTCAGCTTTCCTCACCCTTTGTGTGAGAGGTATCCTCCTGGACATTAGAGTGTTCATTAGAGTACCCCCTGCTGTGCTTGGTTCAGGAACTGGGGTCCATACATTATTGATGCTTGTTCAGATGGGTTTGGGCTGCTTTTTGTAATTCCTTTCATGTTGTTGTGCCCCCCCAACCAACCACCATGCACACACATACGGACACACATACACTAACACAAACATGCACACTAACACACACATACACACACACAAATACAGCCAGTCATTTTTCATTATACATCTTAGTATTTAACTAAGATAATTTATGGTGATGCATTCTGGGTTGACAGGGCAATAATTAAGTTAATAAAACCTGTAACCTATTAAAAGGCAGAGATTTGTAGATAAATTTAGTTGATTTAACCCTCTGATCTTCACTTGTGGTCCCGGAGGGCCATAGTGTTTGCAGTTCTTTATCCCCCCCAACCACCCACTATTGTCTCAATTTAACCTATTTAACCATTTCAGTTTAAGCGGTACTACGGTTATAGGCTGTTAAAGCTGGAAAAACTGCATTTGGTGTGTCCATCCAGGACCGGTGGTGAATAAAAGTTTAACCTGTTGGTTTAGGGAGGTGTTCAGCTCATGGCACCATCAAACAAATAGATAACTTGAAGATTACCTAGCCTACTACACCACATACAAATGTCAAAACTTATCAAGTCTCTCTACTCCTAAATGCAGAGAGATTATTAAGCCCGACTGCTGAAGTCTCAAATGAGTCAGTGGGTTTGCTTACCAGCTGTTTTTTTTTTTGTTTTTTTTTCTGTTTCAAAGCCTGGGATGCAAAGGTGGTGGGACAATCGCTGAGTATCAGTTTTATCAGTATTTGCCAGGTGCCAGGGGCAATGTGGAGACGTAGTTAGAGCAATGCATTGTGGTTATCGTCAGAATCAGAGGTCCCCTTCCTGACTCTTAAGGTTCTGTACTACATTTGATCCCATTTAGCGATACAGAACGCTTACCATGTAATATTTTTGGAGAGGTTTTATTTATTAAGCATTATTTATTAAACAAAAAAACTGTAACAGAAACCAAATTGTATGACTCTTTCAAGCCCATTGTAATTCTTAGTCTCTTTTTTGATATGCGAGCACCTTTGTTTTGCATTTCTGTCCATTTAAGCACAATCTTAATCTCTTACTTTTTATGCCATTTCATGATAACACACATACAATGATCAAAAACTGTATAATATAATCAAATTGGACAATATGTTTGATATTTCATAAGAAGCTGTGTGTTGTTATGAGCAGACAGGAGTACTTAAGACCTCTTAAGCCGACACTGGCCATGAATTGTGCCTTGGGCATAGTGTGTGGTGTATCAGATTTCCTCAGCATTCTGCCTGGGGCACAGTGTGTGGTGTATTAGATACCCTGTGCATTGTGCCTGGGTCAAAGTGTGTTGTGTATTGGATTCCCTCTGTGTTGTGCCTAGGGCATACTATGTGGTGAATCAGATCCCCCCTTCATTGTGTGGTGTATCAGATTTCCTCTGCATTGTCAGGTGTATCAGATTTCCTCTGCATTGTGTGGTGTATCCGATTTGCTCTGCGCATTGTACCTGGGGCATAGCGTGTGGTGTATCAGAATCCCCCTGCATTGTGTGGTGTATCCGATTTGCTCTGCGCATTGTACCTGGGGCATAGTGTGTGGTGTATCAGATTCCCCCTGCATTGTGTGGTGTATCTGATTTGCTCTGCGCATTGCACCTGGGGCATAGCGTGTGGTGAATCAGATCCCCTCTGCATTGTGTGGTGTATCTGATTTGCTCTGCGCATTGTACCTGGGGCATAGCGTGTGGTGTATCTGATTTGCTCTGCGCATTGTACCTGGGGCATAGCGTGTGGTGTATCAGATTCCCTCTGCGCATTGTACCTGGGGCATAGCGTGT
>JAOYSI010013035.1:0-16877 GCA_025775065.1 Hiodon alosoides | reverse complement strand
CTCTGCGCATTGTACCTGGGGCATAGCGTGTGGTGTATCAGATTCCCTCTGCGCATTGTACCTGGGGCATAGCGTGTGGTGAATCAGATTCCCTCTGCGCATTGTACCTGGGGCATAGCGTGTGGTGTATCAGATTCCCTCTGCGCATTGTACCTGGGGCATAGCGTGTGGTGAATCAGATTCCCTCTGCGCATTGTACCTGGGGCACAGTGTGTGGTGTATCAGATTCTCTCTGCATTGTGTTTGTGCCACAATGTGTGGTATATCAGATTTCCTCTGCATTGTGCCTGGGGCATAGTGTGTTGTGTGTCAGATCGCCTCAGCATTTGACACATGTGCGGAATGAAGATGTGCCAAGAGTTAGGGTTAGGTTAAGGACTGGACCCCATTCACACATCCCTCTTCTCCATTATGCTCTTAAAGTGTGGGAGAAAACACCACTGTGGAAGGTATCATAGACCATTTGTTATCTCATTTGTATGATGGGATCTCATTTGTTATTTGAAACCAAATAAGTTTCCCATGTGAATTCCCTGTCACTATTGTTTTGTGTATCCTGTTCAGTTGCTTGTGTGCAGAGCAATGACCAAGGGCTTTTTAAAATTTTCGTCAACCTTATCAGGGTCTTCAAGTTGTCAAGCAATACAGAACCATGTTATTTTCTGCAATGTTCTGTGTAAACACAGAAAAAGGAGAATGAATACATGATAAAACACTTATGATGTATTCCCCCCCTCTCGGTTTAGCGAAGCAACCTGGCTCCAGACAACCTGTAGAATAGGGTTCTTAATGAGCCCCTCTTCTCACAAATGATAATGAAAACATGCCCAAGGGGCACTTGAAAAATCACAGACCCTCTCACTGTAAGCACAATATTAGCAGGAACGTACTTGGACCCACGACCCTTTCTTTCTGACAGCAGTGCAAAAAGGCAGATAATGAAAGGGCATCATGGGCACCTGCGCATTTCCTGTGGTATCCATGGTGGCACCGATTTAAGGGAAGGGTTAGCCCTGTGCAAGACCTCCTACAGACGTGCAATGAAGGAATACGTTGTGTGCAATGTTATCATACACTGCACGCAACCTACAGTACATTATAGCAACCCCAGACTTTACAATCGGAAACCGTCTGAAAAGGTTCTATTTTAACTCAGAAGACATTTCTGTTTGACCCTAATGGTCAGGGTGACTCAAAAATGCCACTACCTTCGCATAACTAGTATTTTAGTCCTTACCAGTGGACCAGTTAAACAGCAGAGTCATTTTCTTTTTCCTGAAGGGAAATAAAGTACACATTTCCCAGCTGGATATTTAATTAACGTTCACCATTGTCAAGTGGTCTTGGGTGCCTCTGTGTGTTTAAAGTTCCGCTTTAACACTTTGGGCATTGTCGTCCACATATGTGCTAGTTAGATCCACCCTCAGGCGTGGTAAATTCCCAACACTGATGGTCTTTTTGTTTCACTCGTCAGAGGTCCAGTCCCAGGAGGAGGCCTGCCTACGAAGCCGGCTCAGTAATTCGTCACATGCAGACAGGTTTCAGAAAAGAAGCATTTAACAGTCTGTGGTATTAGTGTTAATCACACTCCAAGAAGCCTTAGTTAAAGTTCTTTTTTTTGCTCATAGAAGGAACAGCAAGACCAAGTTTTTTTTTTTTTTTGGATTACAAAACGTTTATTAGCAGGCACCGTGATGAAGGATAACCTTATGAAAAATGTTTTTTTACTTTAGAGATTATTATCCAGAATTGCATACAGTTGCTGCTACAACTGATTTATGAAGTTATATTTTTAGTGGGACCCCAACCAACCACCCTCAGTCCAGTTACCTCAGCATCCCTTGGTGCCAAAGACATGCAGGGGAGACTCCACATTTCACTTCTCCATCAGCATACATGGGGTTACACAGTTTGTCTTGAAGGAGCAATGACACTCCTGACTTAGCAATGCCAAAGACGTTTAACCCAAATTTGAATTAATAAGCACATTTTTGTATATTAATAAATGTGTAGAAATTAGGGATCAGTTCAGCGTTTTGTTAAGAGTTTGGATGATGTCTGCATATGAACTTATGAGGAATATGAGGAACTAATTTAAATCTAAGGTGTTATACCTGGGGTGTAATTAAATGTAGTCGACATCCACTCGTTTAACATATTGGCACTTTTTCCTCACATTACCTTGGCTAAGTGCCAAGTCTATTCATAACAAAAGGTCAGACCCAAAATGTTTACTCTTTGGAATAGCCACTGCTGCACGACTCACTAACCCACATATGGCATTTTACTTCAGCATGGTTTACGTTTATGAATATTGGATTTTCTTCCAGTGGATGTATCTGACAGAAAATAGTAAGAAAAATGAGCCAATGATCAGCCAGCTGCTGAGGAATGGAGCATTATGGGATAGAAGCAATTGGTTCAAGAAAGATAAGAGGAGAGGTCTGCCCGCGAGGCTACAGAATGCTTTGAAACATCTGGGGTGAAGGTGGGGGAGTAACAATATTGGCTAATCTCCAGAGTGGTCCGGCTCCCACCGACCCCTCTCCCCTCTCCTTCCCAAAGCATTCGACTTTCTCTGCTCATCATACTTTGTAATCTGCCACAACATCCAATCCCGTCAACATGACAGCTTTTTTTCTCGACTTTATCATACCCCACAAGGCAGAGGTCTAGGCCAGATACCAAACAAAATATTTCTCATTCACTGTCCTTTGGAGGATGCCTGCAGGACTTCGATTAGTGAATCACCGGAGAACGGCTGCATTGGTGTCGCAGCGTAATATATCCTACCGAGGAACTGCGAAGCCATAATCCGGTTTTTAGTCCCCTTAAAAAAACTTCCATTTTCAATCTTCAACAAAGTGTATAATAATAGATTCAATGAATCCAGGTGGAATTTCTGTTTTCTGGCTTAATTCATAGCAGTCAATTTCAAAATCAGTATATCGCACCTAAATGTCTCTATAATCCATACAAATGGCATCAAGTGGGGGAGTCTGTTGCAAATCCCTCGGTTAGTCACATCAGTGTTGGAGATGGTGTCTTGCTTACCCACAGACAGACATTGTATGGTGTTACGGTGGGTGGTACTACACACAGCCAGGTCTGTGGTGCGCCAACCCCTGGATGTACATAGACTCCCAGGGAGAGGCACTGAAACTAAACCTGTCCTAGTCTTATAGGAAGTAACATATTTGTGCTCAAGACCCTCTATGCTCTCACTCTGAGCTTTTCATTGCTTTTAATTTTTCATTTGATGAGCAGAGCACTTCAAAACAACTTACAGTATTGATAGTCCGAGACCAGTTTTCTGTATTCAGCTTCATATTTACTGAAGTCATTCAGGTCAAGTCTGACTCATGAGTAATAACAGTGTCCCTCTTCTGGCCCTCCTTGGTTCAGTATCTGTAGGTATCATCAGAGAGGATGGCAGAGCCAGACAGGGTCTAAGTGTAGTCGTAGTGTAGTAAAAATGGTTGGGAAGTGAGGCCTTTACGTCAACATGTAGTCAATTGGTGGTTGTTCACTGGTACAGCTCTTTTTTCTCTCTCTGCTAACTGTTATATCAGACCTTTGTGTTGAATCAATAAGTATACGAAGAAGTTTCACTTCTGTGTTTGACTGTGTGTGTGTGTGTGTGTGCATGTGATTAATATCAATAGCTATTCCACAAAGGTGAATTCTCAGGGGATGAAATAGAGGGCGTGTTCTCTGTAGTTTGTCATGTGTCTTTATCCTGCCACCAGGACTGTGCATCCCTGTATGTGTGGCTCTAAATGTGTCCTGTCGTTCATCTTCCTGGGTGGCGGCAGAGACCTTCCGCTACCTTCCCCCTCCGTCTCTTGCTAACAACCTCCACTCAATATTCCTTTTTAGGTGCACAGCATTTTTTTATTTCCTTTTTCTCCTTCTTCAATAGAGTTAAACCCCTGTTTTTACTATTGAAATTCGCTGTTGGAAATTTGCACAAAAAAAAATAAGGACAACTTCCATCAAGAGTTCAGCCATTGATTCACCACGGTCACTCTGCCGGCACTCGCGTGTAGTGGGCCGAGACACTGTGCACTGTGCACTGTGACTGTCCACTCATGGATACAACACAGACCTCATGGTGCCCCCAGCCTTCCTAAGGAGAGTTAAAGTAAATCAAATACAAAAAATAAGAGTAAACAACAGCTGCCCTCACAAATCCAATAATTTTCCTCTCATTTGTTCTCATCCTGCATCAGTGCCTGGCAGATGTGTGTTTTACATTAGTTCAACTGTAATTAGTACAGAAATTAAATGTTTGAAATGTTGGAACAGAAGTCAAGAAGCCAAAAAGTAAATTCCGCCAAACATTAAATCCTCTTTGATCATGCTGAGGTGGTCATGCCAGGCCCCTAGCCAAAGGCTATAGAGACATGAGGTCATTCCCAAAACGATGAACCTGGTCTGTTAATAATTCATACAGCAATAGTCTTACATCGATCCGCACGGAAAGTGAATATTGTAAAAACAACAAGTCTTTAGTGAGAAGCGGGGAATAATGAAACTGCAGAGCCTATAGAGTTTCCTAACTGTCTCAGCAATAGATGGCAGGCCTAATAAAGACTGTCTCATCTTTGATTAACTTTCTGTTTAACTTTTTGAATATTTATCTGGTGTGTTTCTTTTTTCCCCGTAATAAAAAGTTCTGTCTGTGATTGAGCGCGTGTGTGTCTGTGTATTCAGTGTAGGAGGGCTCCGTCTCAAGCTTCATAAACTAGGGGAATTTCTGCCTACTTTCTGTAGGAATAAAAATTAATAAGGTTGTGCTTCTTTGCAGCTGTAACAAGGTTACAGATGTGATTTCGAGTGGTTAGGAGGAGGAATAAGACTAATTATCATCGGTAAATGTTCAGGAGCTGGAATGCACTGGTGCCTAAGGCCCCAAAGAGATAGGAAGTGATTAAAGGATGATGAA
Source organism: Hiodon alosoides (assembly GCA_025775065.1). Taxonomy (NCBI): domain Eukaryota; kingdom Metazoa; phylum Chordata; class Actinopteri; order Hiodontiformes; family Hiodontidae; genus Hiodon; species Hiodon alosoides. The sequence continues at coordinate 11,929 of JAOYSI010013035.1, read as the reverse complement.
TGCAGAATTAACATTTATTTTCCTTATCAGTTTGTATTCCTCCTGCGAGTGAGATTTCCAGACAAAAGGCATAAGGAGTTCTTTCCATTTATTTATTTTTTATTTTTCCTATTTCCTCCTTTGATTTCACAAAATGAGCTTTGTTTTGTCGTTCTATCGTGCCACACCAATGCATTGTCGTAAGATTGTTCTCAGCTCTATCTGAAGCCGTGAAGCAAACCAACAGACCAACATTCCATCCACCACGTTCCATAAATTGTTTTCAAATTTATTTCTCTAAGCATTCATGAACGTCAGAAGTTACACTGTCCTGCTATTTAGCGATGTGTGCAAATAAATTGCAGCGATTTAATTCTGGCTAAGGGATGGAGTTTTAGAAAATGATGACTGTTGAACTCAGTGACAGGGAACCAGATGGTCTCAATGGGTTACTTAATAACAATTGCCTGGAGAGCTTTACATGAGCCACAAATCTTATTAGCAGTCTAAATCATTCTCCTGTTTGAATCTAGCTATGTCATGGTTTTCTGTTAGACTACCCAACATGAGATTTACTTCGTTCTAGACGTTCTCACATTCTTTTTTGAAGACTTTTTGTGCTCCCCCTTAATGATTGGACGAAATATAGTTCGCAGGTTCGCAGACTGCAGGTGGATAATCAAGATGGTAGACAGAATCAATAACGTTTCCTTCTCTAGCAAGCCACCTTAAATGTCAATTCACTTATGACTTAAAGCTGAAAACTACTAACTTTCTTTATGGCTGTTGCTAATGAAGTGAGAAGAGAATTCCCACCATAATCACCACAGCCAAAGCTGGCTTTTGTATCCCTAAATTGATCTCAGCTCTTTCTGTGATGCTCCTTGGTTCACCCTCACACAAAAGTCAGAAAACTTTTGCAGAAAAGAAAGTTAATTTCCTTATAGTTAATAAATGCAGCATGTCATAGGTTTACAGTTGTTTTAATGTTCAACCCAGTGAAGCAAGTTGAAAGGGTTTTCATCATAACTGAATGTGTTGGACATTTATAAATACAATTTTCACACAACCTTTGCACTACATTGCACTATATATTAAAAATGATTCCTGCCATTCTCCTTCGACCTTTCTCCTCAACACAGTTTTTTCCTACAGGACTTAAAATTTTGATATGTTGTACACATTTTCCCCAAGGGGTCTTGGTTCTGAATTGAGCTGAAACATTGGAGGTATTTATAGGTGTTTGACTGCATTAATACTATTTGTTATTGATTATATTAAAGTTTTTACTTATTCTTTCATTATTAAATGGTGTTCTATATGTTGTGACATAATTTGAACTTATTTATAAAAATTTATGTAAATTATAATAAACATTATCTTGTAAACTTATATGTACATTACAATGTTATGTTGACCCTGAGGTTCAGCCTTCATGGATCATATATATTTATTTTATGAACTATGAAAAGATGAAATGAAGACTGTTTATTATGTTAAAATGTGTTAGATACACCTAAATATGTTTTATGTAATCATTATTTGATATGTCTTCCACTAAAGAATGGAGTATGAATAAGCCAGATGATAACTTCAGGCAGAGGTGAAAGGAAGCAAGATATCTAACGCAGATAATACGTTATTAATAATACTATAATAATAATACTGATTAATTGAACATCACATTTACCTTTTGAATTATTTGCTCTAATGTCTTGACCGATCTTGGTTTCCCATTTCTACTCACATACTAATGTACCCCAAGGTAAACACACTAAAAGAGGGAGAAAACCCATATTGATTACTGAAATTATCACTTTGGGGGTATTTGGAATGAAAATGATTACCTCTATCCTCAGTACTTCACAAGGACTGGTTTCTATTTTTCTCACATTTCGTCTCTCCAAGAGAGACCCCGCAGCTGTATGTGTGTGTGTGCGTGCCTGCCTGTGAGCCCAATGTGTGCACAAATCTCCAGATGAAACAGACAGACAGAGAATGGAAGGGGGGTGGAGGGGGAGGAGCGGAGAGACAGAGCGAGATGCTAATAATATCCCCTGAAGGTGTTCATTTGTCCTTTCCCAGGGTCACCATGAGTGAGGGTGACCCCTCACTTTCCACTCAGACGGATGTGGCTCCTGTCGGCCCCCAGCCCCCCCGTGGAGCCGTCCCACCTCGCATCCTCAGCTTGAACACATCACCGCCGCGGCTGCACAAACCCGCCGCGGGGCCAGAGTTAATTGTATTAATTGTTAACATAATGATGCATTTATGTTTAATGCGTACCTCCTGGTAATTAGGAGAACGTACCTCAAGGCTGTGAGAGAGCCTCTGTTATTTCCTTTTTTTACTGTTATCATGGATTCTGTTCCTTTTAACCAGCAGCCTTTTTTGTGAGAAACAAAGACATACTGTTTTGTCTCATTTTGCAATTCCCTAACAGGTGTTCCGGTGAAAGAGAAAAATGTAATTAAAGCCTAGCTACTTCTTTACATCATAATTACTTTAACTGGGGCTTTGAACTTCTACTCCACACGGTTATCTAATTTATGTGTTTTTACATTCATATACAATTTATAGTTTTGAAATACCGATGCTTTGAAAGGCGGCATTAAAACAGTGAAATTTAATGAATAATGCAGCCCTGAATACTAAACACAAAGATGACAACACAAAGAAAGACAGCTGCGCCAATTTAAATTTGACGCACTTCGGTTTTTGTCAAGAAATAATGAGGTTAGAATAATTGCCATTGCTTTGGCATCGGGGACTTGTCGATAGAATACCTGACTAATTCGTTCACTGTGTTCAACCGTCAGCTATATTCTTCACGGTAAGTCTCTCATAGTGGAAGTAGTCTAATTAAACGGAAATAAGGGATATTGATATCTGCCTCTTTAAATGATTTAAAAATCCACACACATATTGATTGGAGTTCCCCTTGGCTTTCAAGCCTGCAAGGAAACAATGAAGTCACAATTATATTTCACATTATTATTATTGACGATCAATCAATCCTTTGCGCTAGCTACGTTAATCAACCTTCGTGTGTCCGGAGGAATGTTGTTTTCAACCCTTGAGTAGCCTGCAGGGCAGGGACATCAGGGAACCTCCACATATGAAGAACGTGACGTGCTTAGCTAAGTAACAAATCCTTACTGTATTCTAATTTCACTCTCCCTGAGAAAATGCACCAGAATGCCTTGGGCTCGGGCTTCCCTCCCTCAAAAAGCAGCTCACAGAGACATTGAGCTAAAGATGCATTAGCTCATTGCTCATTCTAGCACTGCATGTAAAAAGGCACAGATTGATTGATGGAAGGTAAGAGTTAGTGAGGGGGGAAAATGCAAGCAACAGCTGGTCACCATATGGGGGGGGGGGGGGGGGGATAAGTAAGCGGTAATTGGTCTTTTTTTGCTGGTGGGTGGGGCAGCTCTTCAGGAAAACCCGAAAGGTGCCATTGTTGAACTTTTTTTTTTTTTTAATCACAGGAAGCATTTTGGAGTGTTAGCGCTCAACCAAGGAACAATGCTAATGAACCGTGAAATAGATGGAGGGACCCTGGTAATATATATGCAATCATTCAATTTAGTTTATTTTTTTACATTTAGTGTCATTAGAATAGCCCTGTCTGTGTGCAATGACATTATTCAATATGTGTCTATTTCTTTATACAATGACTACAATGACTACAATCTGCATCTCGCTTTGACCTTTTCCACCAACTAATAAATGTAGAGTCATTGTTAATCTTTGTTATACATACATGGCATTGCACACTTCACTGTGTATCTTCCTGAATATTCAATGGATTAAATATTCAGGAAATAATAAGCTGTCAATCAGACGAATGGATACTGAGCTTAGGAATAGTGATGGAGACAGTGGGACTTTCAGACATGATGTTGAGGAGGTGAAGGATGGAGAATGTTCTCATGATATTTTTGCTGTGTTGTGGCAATACTGTGAGAACGTTTGCTGTCGGGTGGATTCAGCCTCAGTCATGATGGTATGGCATGTGGCACTACCCGGGGCTGTGAATGCACTGAGGGCTGACAGAGGTCGGTGCTTGTCTGAGAGGGTTGCCAGAATAAGCTCCTTCGCACTAAGGCTAACTCTTGGAAACTTTCCATTCTCTCTCATTCACACCAAAACCTGTCAGTCTGTAGTGTAAACGTATTATTGCCAATGTGTTTGTTGTGCCAGAGTGCAGCGATAAAAAAAAATGTGGGTCAGAGTATTTGTCTTTATTCTGCCCACGAAGTACAAGACATGTAGATGTCTCGTACAAAGGTTAAATAACTCTTTTGAAAATACAAAATACATTAAATAAGTGTATCTATAAACACACAATTGTATGTACCTGTAATAGGCTGTCAAAGTGAACAAGGACTCCAGCCTTATGAGAAATCCAATGCAAACTAGAGCAGTTCTCATTTACACCACTGCTGCATTCATTATACTTGGTTCAGCACTGCAGGGCTCTCTCACGGAACATTCCTGCCTGATGGAGCAGAGAGACTTGAGGTGCATTAGGCTGAAAAACAATGCATTGATCATGATTACCCCCAACATTTTGCAGAACCCTGCAGAGTCTACATTAACCCCTTTAGGCAAAATATTCGGCACTGAGGTGAGCATAGGTTTAGTCAGTGTGTGTCTAATGAAAGGTTAGCAGAGCCACATTCAGTGTGTGTATAATGGAAGGTGTGCAGTGGTATAGTTAATCTGCCTCTAGTGGAAGGTGTGCAGAGGTATAGTTTGTGTGTGTGTAGTGGAAGGTGTGCAGAGGTATAGTTTGTGTGTGTCTAGTGGAAAGTGTGCAGAGGTATAGTTTGTGTGTGTCTAGTGGAAGGTGTGCAGAGGTATAGTTAATGTGCCTCTAGTGGAAGGTGTGCAGAGGTATAGTTAATGTGCCTCTAGTGGAAGGTGCGCAGAGCTATAGTTAATGTGCCTCTAGTGGAAGGTGCGCAGAGGTATAGTTAATGTGCCTCTAGTGGATGGTGTGCAGAGGTATAGTTAATGTGCCTCTAGTGGAAGGTGTGCAGTGGTATAGTTTGTGTGTGTCTAGTGGAAGGTGTGCAAAAGTATAGTTAATCTGCCTCTAGTGGAAGGTGTGCAGACGTATAGTTAATGTGCCTCTAGTGGAAGGTGTGCAGAGGTATAGTTAATGTGCCTCTAGTGGAAGATGCGCAGACGTATAGTTAATGTGCCTTTAGTGGAAGGTGCGCAGAGGTATAGTTAATGTGCCTCTAGTGGAAAGTGCACAGAGGTATAGTTAATGTGCCTCTAGTGGAAGGTGTGCAGAGGTATAGTTTGTGTGTGTCTAGTGGAAGGTGTGCAGAGGTATAGTTAATGTGCCTCTAGTAGAAGGTGACCAGAGGTATAATAATATGTGCCTCTAGTGGAAGGTGCGCAGAGGTATAGTTAATGTGCCTCTAGTGGAAGGTGTGCAGAGGTATAGTTTGTGTGTGTCTAGTGGAAGGTGTGCAGAGGTATAGTTAATGTGCCTCTAGTAGAAGGTGACCAGAGGTATAATAATATGTGCCTCTAGTGGAAGGTGCGCAGAGGTATAGTTAATGTGCCTCTAGTGGAAGGTGTGCAGAGGTATAGTTTGTGTGTGTCTAGTGGAAGGTGTGCAGTGGTATAGTTAATGTGCCTCTAGTAGAAGGTGACCAGAGGTATAATAATATGTGCCTCTAGTGGAAGGTGTGCAGAGGTATCGTTTGTGTGTGTCTAGTGGAAGGTGCGCAGAGGTATAGTTAGTGCGTGTTGGACATAAAAAGTTGCAGTGAGATCAATCACTTCATCAACGGTTGCCATGTTTTAATGTTCCACTGATTGGAATGCAATGAGCTAAAATTGTCTTCAGTCAAACTTACGACTTCAATGCATGGTTTTCATTTTCATAGCTGTTGAAGTTGGAACATAAATAATGAGACACTAAATAATAGTGTGATATAATTAGTGTGTATAAATATCCCCATTATCATACTAACCCATTATATATATTGATGCTTCCAACAGCTGTTCTATCGTATGTCATTCAATTTTATTCGGTTAAAGCCTGTTCCCATCTTTGGCATGCATTTTCTGAGGATGGACATTTCAATATACATATGTTATTATACACTAGCGTAGCGATCACATGTTAATGCACGATCCTTCGCTTTGTATGCCATTTTCAGAGACTGTTGTAGAGTACAATAAGAGCTGTTTCTGTTGAAACGGATCCTGCTTGGTTTTCTAGCCACACAGTCAGATGCTCCGATCGATAACTGACTGGAGCAGCGCAGACGTTCGCGATCGGCCACTCTTTCCTTCTCTCTGGTAACCTTTCCTGCGTTCTAATGAAGACGTATTCCCACAAGCCCAAAGGATCATGTCTGGCGATGTTAAATCGAACTTCTCAAAAACAGTCCTGTCAGCCATGTTATTTTTTTGGCTCATTTTGTTGCAGAAGACGAGCAGTCCGAGGGGTAATAAGAGCAATCTGAGGGGTAAGAGGAATAGTCTGAGTGGTAAGCAGTCATCAGTCATCTGGGCAGCATATTCAGCAGTGGGGTTCTGGACGAAACCTGCAGTGCAACATAGCAGTGGCAAGGAATTTAATTTCTGAGACCAGAAGTCTGCAATGTTAAAATCCCGGAGGACTAAATGATACTGAAACACTAAATAATAATGAGTGCAGAAGTATTAACTCGTAGAAGTATTATTGTAAAAGACAGGCAATCTGTTGCACTTTAGAAAGGCAACAAGGAGAAATCTGCACAAATTTTCACACTTTTTTGGGTTTCTTTATTTTATTTTTCCTTTGATTGGGGACTGGTGTTTTTCTGATCTTTTATGCTCAAAAAATAAAAAAAATATTCATATTTTTATTAAGAGAGAGACGAAAATAGTAATCACACATATTGTTGTAATTGTTTAATCAATTAATTGGAGTTTTATGTTTTGCTTAGCTTAAATATGTTCGCCCTCGTTCAGGGTGAGCTAAATTATTTTCAGTTTGGCATCTCTTCTTGTTTAACTGAAAAGCAGAGCAGAAAGCAGCCAAGGGTTGAACCCAGTCCTGCTCCCGTGAATTAAAACCTATGACTTTGGTTAGAACATTCCTACATTTGTTGCCGAAGCTTCCCATGTCTGATTTTTATAAATAAAATATTATACTGATTTATGTTATGTTTATTTATGCCTGACAAACAAATATACCCGTCTCCCAAGTAATGGTTAACCAGTAATCGCCTGAATACGCGAGCCCCTCTGGTGCAATTTTTCCCCCCAAAAGGAAACACGTTGTGACAGTCCCACTGCCCCATCACTCGTACCCACGACAGCGCCACCCAGCTCTCACCGTGGAAGCCCAATTAGTTGCAATTATTGCCCCCCCCCCCCCCCCCCCACATACACACACACACACAAAGGCAGCACTCATTTTCCCCTGCAGCGCAATTACTACATCACCCCCACAGGCTCGCCCGTCTCCCGATACCGCACGCCGCCTCTTCAGCACCTGGAGGGCTGTACATGTCACACGAAGGAAAAAAACCCAGAATAACAGAGCTGTCGCTTGAGTCAGTGTCGTCCATCCGGATGCCTCAACGCCGGCTGTTTCAGGCAAGGGAGGGGTGGCTCGGCCATTCTGCCAGTTGCAAACCGGAAAAAAAAAAAACGGAAAAAAACCAGTACTTTACCTTTGCATAAAATATGGAAACATAATGTATCAGCAGCACGATCCTGATACATTACTTTGAGATGACTAAGTCAGCTCCTAGGTAAATTTGACTTTCACTTCACTTTTTGCAGGTGCGTTTTTGACACGCTAAAGTTTGTTTTGATTTAGTATTTTGATTTAGTTTCCTCCCGCGGTAGTGCATTTGGGGGAGTCAGTAACCAAGGTTGTTCTTTACAGCCGTGTTTAACAAAAACCTTTTATCTTTAACAATAAAAGTAGTTTAAGCAACTCAATATGAGGGTGGTAAGCCGATAAATTGAAAATGTTTACATTTTACATTAAGTGCATAGATAGTGCTCAAATTGACTGGCTGACTTCTTGTTACTTTTGCCCTGGGGTGGGGGAGTGGGGGGTGGATAACAAGGGATTAAACAAGGACACAATCTGCCCAAGCTGTCTGTGCTCTCAACTCCAAACTGAGTGGCAGGGTTTCAGTAATCAAATAAGGGTAAGCGATCCTGCTCTTGGGTAAATGTCCTACGGGAGGAGCTGATTTGGGAAATGTGTGCAGAAAGCGGACATCTGGTCCCCCGTGAGGCATGCGCCCCAGCCTGGAAGACATTACCAGCCAGAAATGCAGGGCGAGAAACTGAGAGAAAGTTAATGAAAGAAAAAGAATTGACAATATTCTGCAACCCACTGAGCAGAAGAGAGGGAGGAGGTGAGAGAGGGAGGGACAGAGAAGGTAATGCAGGAGGAATATAAAAGCCTCTCTGACAAGACAAAGGAGGGATATGGGAGAGGAATGTAATCAAGACAGGAACACTCAGTGCAAACTGACTTCCCTCGCCCTGATCCTTCTGTTGAGGCAATACAGAAAATAAAAGTCATCGGGTCTACCCTGAGTAAACATGCATCTGGATTTTAATAATCTTCTCTTTTACAAATTTTAACATCAATTTTGTTGGATTTGAATAAATTAATAGGACTTTCATTGTTTATAGGCGACTACTACATGACTTGAGTTCGACAGTGTATGTGTGTATGTTTTCTGGATATTTAAAAATTAAGTTAAACACCTACTCTAGGCTACAACAGCGTTTATCCTTCAGCGATATGAGCATGCAACCATATGGCCACCTGTTAACTTCCGTAATTCTGATGTGGCCTGCTGCTAGGTAACATCCCCATGCACTGAACCTCTCCTTCGGAGGCGTTGTTGTCAGAGCAGTAGATTAAAATGGTTGACTAGACTCCGGGCACCAGATTAAGATGCACAGCGGTGTGCTTGTTCAGGGAGGGGAAGTGGTCTCGCTGTCGCTGCGGGTCTTACCCTGCCTGACATTCACACCCACAGGCTATGGTAAAGAAATGGGTTACTGCACAGCTCTGTCCCAGGCCACGCACTTCAAACTAGATCTCGCTGTTGCTGCAGGTCTTACCCCTCTTGATATTCACACCCACAGACTAGAAGGAAGAAACTGGGTTCTATACAGCTCTGTCCTAGGCCAATAACTTCAAAACAGGTCTTGCTGTTGCTGTGGATCTACCCCTGCCCAACATTCACATCCACAGGCTATGGAGAAGAAACAGAGGGCAACACAGCTCAGTCCCAGGCCAAGCACTGCAACCTAGGTCTCCCTGTTGCTGTGGGTCTTACCCCTCCTGATATTCACACCCACAGGCTTCGTGTCCAACACCTTCCTGGAGCTTTCATTCCCATTCGCCAACGCTTAACTAGCCAAGGTGGCAAATAGTGGGGAGAGGGGGGGCAGAGGAAATTATTCGGCTTTGTAATTATTCTGAAAAGCTCCTGGCAGGAAGTGTATGTGGGCCCGTGTGGGTGGGGGGGGGTTGTGGGTGGATATATAATTGCTGCCGTACTGAACTGAAAAGGCTATTCAGGCGCCATTCTGTCCAACAGCATTGGGCTCCCCCCCTTCCCCTCTTTCTCCCACCCCTTCAATACATTCCCCTGTCACTCAGAGCACGGGGAGGTCTTTTTCAGGTGCTTGGAACAGTTTGCATGGCAGAGTAACAAGCTAATTACAGCTCCTCCAGTGATGAATCACTCTGAATAGGTGCTGTTACGGGAACGGGACAGAATGACACCCAGATCGGGGGAGCACCATCTGCCCCGCCTTGATTGCTTAATCGGAGGACTGATGTCTACCCCCAGGGGCTGCCTAATTGACGGATTGACCCCGTCTGTGAAAGAACCATGCTCCCCTCTCATTATCCTTCCCCTCGTCTTCTTCTTCTCCCCACTTATTTCCCATCCTTTCGGGAACCCATCTGATTGTGGGGTCAGGATGTCGATAAGGCATCCGAGGTGAAGAACCTGGTCACACAAAGTGAATTAACAAAGCGAGGTTCCAAGCGAAGTGGTCATCCTGCATCCTCATAAAATTGCTCTACAAGGCACCTCGATACATTTATTTGAAATGTAATTGTCTCTGTTTGTCTAAAAGACCGTAAGCATCTGACGGAAATCTGTTTCTTAATTTTCAAACAATCAACTATATTTCTGGACAATTTTAATTATCTTCAGCCCTTATCATTAACATATTGTCTCGCTTTTTATAATAATATCTGAGATGTTGTACGGTTTGATGGTGTACAGTAAGATGACGTACATTGCTATGGCTTACAGTATGATGGTATTCATTGTGATGGTCTACAGATTGATGGTTACCCATATAATGGTGTGAATTGTGATGGTTTTCAGTGAGTACAATGTGATAGTACATGTACTTTGGTCTTCCTACTTTTTTATATTTAATTTATATAGTTTTTTCCTGGTTCAACATTCCCTGATCAAGGTGAAAGAGGAAGCCAGCAATGGCAGTAGGTCCATGCATTATGTCATCAGCTGTGTAAACACCCTTTCCCTACAAAGGACTCAGAGAATAAGCATATGTCAAAGATCAAGGTCAGTGGATGTTATGTGACTCACAACAAATTACTGTGGATCATCGTATGTTGATTTTGAGAAGCCCCAGATCAATAGCCTGAAATGTTACCCGTTGCTAATTCTGTACATCACTTCCTGATTTCATCATTACTCCAAAGCTTTGTTACATAAACAAAGAGGTTGAATCACTGGTGTGACATTACAGAGCCCTCGTGACAAATGATACTTTAGGCCTGCCTGCCCAAGATTAGAACAGTGTGGGTTATTTCTGCCAGGTAACCAAGGGTTTGATTTAGAGTGTCACAAAGAGAAGGACAAAAGAAAAAAAGAAGGAGGCCTGTTCTTCATTACTAGGCATTTTACTTTGAATACGAATCAGGCTTCGGCCTATTGTCACGCTGGTTAAAAGTGGCTGTGGCAACTGCTTTAATCAATGTAGTATGGAAATTCAGACTGTGCATAATGTATTTTTAAAAATAAAAATGTATTACTTTCAGTATATTACAATGGCATTGAATGTCAGAGAAAGTCAGAAAACTCTGGTGAGGGCTTTTAGGGTGACTCAGTTGCAAAGAACCTATGATTGAGATTAATAGGTTTGAGATTTTGGATTTTATGATTAGAGAGGAAGTTGACAGGATTTCTTTCATTGCTTCATTGCTAAATAAGGTGGTCCTTTCCTTCTGTCGGAGCAGGATCTCTTAGGCTGCATGGCCTGCAGTATGTGTAATGACCTCCACCTCCAAAGCTATTGGGTTTGAGGAGACCAGTCATCCTACTTCACCCTGCCGGACTGTGTAGGTAGAGTTTGTGTTGAGGACCAGAGATACAGCCACAAAAGCAAAATAATTTTGTGAAATGGAAAGTCAAAATTTTAAATATCTGTAAATATGTTGAATTGATGTGTTGTGATGCCTGGCTGTGACAAAGCATTGTAACGCCCAAACACCACAGAGCTGAGCCACTTAAAATGCGCCGTATCAAAGTTTGTCATTTCTCAAATACTCTTTTTTTTTTAAATTAAGACCATCAGAGGCATCGTTTTGATAAGCATGCATTCTTAATTAACTTCGTCCCTTCAGGAAGAATAATTTTTAACATCAGCGATTACGGCACTTTGTTGAAATGAGCTCCTGATAAGCGTCAGCAGAGGTTCTCGGTTATCAGGCTCTTCAACATCAGTCAGAGTTTTGCCTCTGAGTTTTTCATTCTCCGGTAAATATAGCCATGAAAAAGTCTGTCGACGTGTCAAAGTAATTCCATACGCCTTTGTTCCAATGTGAGCTCCCACATCAGAATATGACATTTTTGTCATAAAATATACCTATTATATTGTGTTTTTTAATACATCCCCCCCCCCC